>JAPVRG010297779.1:2624-13145 GCA_029783565.1 Rhagoletis cerasi
GGGGGGGGTTAATTGCATAAAAAAAGAATTTGAGACCACCCTAAGTACATTGTACATACACATATGTACCGATATTGAACTGGTGTATGTATGCATGAAAAGTTAGTAAGTCTAGTCATATGCAAGTGCAGAGGGTTTGGCAAATTGGGTCACGCCCTCACGCCTGGTTTGACTTGCATTCGCTCCTTTACTTTTGCTTATAGACTATGACCGTATAAATATTTATGTATGTGTGAAATATACATGTATGTACGTGTAAATGTATATACTTCCTGCAGGGAAAACACGAACTACTCAATTACATTTGTAGTTCACTACTATGTAGTTCTTTATCACCAAAAACGAACCCGTCCTATAGTAACTAGATCCCCACCAGTCCAAATACTAAGTCCAAAATAGTCACAAAAAATGTGATAAGTGCCAAAGAATACAAAAGCTTTTCATTAGAAATCTATATTTAAGGTGTCGAATTTTGAACTGGTTCGGATGCCCCAAGCCATCTTTTGTTTACTTTAACAGGCCTATTCTGCTTGTTACCGAACATTTTGTAGCCGCGAAATTTTGTTACCAAACCTTGTTACCATTTCTTGTAACCGCGATTCTAGGTACCTTGGTAGCAATTTTATTCATTCAGCAATTCAGCTATGAAGTTTTGTGTGGTGTAGCATACTTCAAGGCGCAATATTTTATTACCTGCTTATGAGATGGTAACAAAATTTACCGATTACAAAAGTGCGCAGAATGCGAAAAGGGTGTAAAAATAAACAGGAACTTTATTTAACGGTAGCAAAATTTTTGTTACCAACACAGCATACACCCGTAAATAGATTTTTGTTTGGCAGTTTTTTCGTTCGAATACACCTTTCCTCTGCACTTCACAGATGCTTTTTCATAGTTTGGAAACACAAAAAAAATCTTTATTATAATTTTAGCATGTTGCGTCTGACGGCATTCGAGCCTGGGACCTTCTGGAATCTATCAAATAATCGCAAGCATTTTTGAACACTCAAGAACTAGTTTGGAACTGTAGAAAAAGGGACGCAAAGCGAACTAGCTGTAAACTGTGATCTAGTGCGGCACTAAAGAAAAAGTAATGCACCTTGGGACAATTTCGATTTCCTATGACATCGATGTGTTAAATGCACCAGTTGTTTGCATGCAAAAGGGATACACATATGTATGTATGTAGGTATTTAAGGACACGTTACGTGTACATTTATGCATTGTTTATATAGTATTTACCTCGTGTGGTGAAAATAGTAAAACAAATGCACATGCGTGTACGAGTTATGTCGCTCCGCTAACGAGTTTATTGTAATTTTTCTGCATCCGCGACAGCAAGTACGCGTGTAGGCACGCATAGTTTGCATTTTTCTTTGCATTTCGTTTACCGCTGGCGTTGTGGGATTTTGCCTCACGCTTGTGAATGTGTGAAAATTTTCACCTTTCATATTTAGTGGAGGGGTAGTGCAAAAATGCGCTTCCACTTAGCATACATACATTGTACATAAGGGTGAACTCACGTTTTCATGTGCATTTCTTTTCCATTTTTCACACTTTTTCATATAGTTTGAACGTTAGATGTAGATGTAGTCACTTACTTCTAACGACGTAAAGCCGTTTTCATACATACATATGTACATAAAAGTAGTGCCCAGGTAATGTTACCAATATTATTTTTCTGAATATAAAGTAAACTGTGGTACATATATAAGCAAAGATACGAACACCAAAGGCAATACCACCACTTCTGTAAAAAAATGTTTTGAATTTGGAATATTTGTGCAACATGGCGTATGAGTAACACACTTTTTTATTTATGTCAAAAATGTATTGATAAAATAATATAAAGGACACTTCATAAGTCTCACAAGGGCCTTTATAACAGCTGAAATCCTTGCCGGCATCGAGTTTACAAAAGTTTGGCAGTATTAAACCGTTATTCCGAGCGTCTACGATTGCTTTTTCATTTCTGTCTTTTTCCTGGGAATTTCTTGAGAATAGCTCAGCAGTTCTGAGTTGTTTCGAACAGAAAGGAGAAAGGGGTTTCAATTTTCCTGATAATGTTGCTATTTAACACTAAACGTGTTCCTTACGATCTTTGCCTTACATATAACATGTTGTAGAGTCATCTTGAATAATGGCACTAATAGCCAAAGAAAACAGAGCATCGAACAAAGGTATTTGGATATCATTGGGCATCATGATATCAACTAGTAAAAACCCCCGAAAATCGGGTTGCTCCATTGTCTACAAAATATAAAATCTACATGTTTTTTTTTCTAAAAACAATAATTTATTCATGTAAGTACTTCGTGAAAATTATATTTGCAGCACATTTCTTTTGGTCGTTAATTTTAACCTTCTTTCAGGAAAACACCAACAGAGTCTGACCTTGAGACTTATTTATTGTTATTGCGAACGCACAATAATTGGGAATTGGCGACATTTTAATACAAAAGGAAGTGTTGATGCGCTGCGCTGTAAATTTATACGGAGTACTAAAATTTGTTTCCCATGGGATTCATCTGTTAAAATTTGGTGACGTGCAACAATGTCAATGGAATTAATACACATTCCGAAAGTGAAATAATATCAATGACATTAATACACAATTTATAAAATACTTCAATAAAACTCAACACACCTAAACTCAGCCAAAAAAATAGGAGATTTTCAAACATTTTTTTTAACCCTCTTCAAAATATTTTCAAACTAAAACATTCTTACACCCCTTTTGTTTGACACCGATATTCTGCTATATATTTTAATTAGGTAATTCCCTTAATTCAAGTTGAATTTGACTTGTTTAATAGGCGGCAACTCTCCTATATGTAATTAGGAAATGAAGCCTTTCGACAACCATGCCCATTGATATCCACATTGTAATAAGTCATTTAACTTATTAAATAATTTGAGTTTAACTTTTTTAACAGTTGGAGTTCAAGAGGGTTGCTCTTAAAAATATTTTCAAACTATGCCCTTCTTAAACCTCTTTTGTCTGATACCCATAGTCTGATACATATTTGAATTTCATAATTACCTTAATTAAAGTTCCATTTGATTTTTAAACAAGTGGCAATCCTCCTTCATGTGGCTTAAAAATTAAGCCCCTTCCAAACTATTTCGGTTGATAGCCATACTGCAATAATTCATTTAAGCTTAATGAATAATTTGAATTGAATTTAGTTTCTAAACAGGTGGCAAACCTTTTCAACTGCCCAACAAAAAATTCTTAACACTCTTTCATTTGACACCCATATTTTAATATGTATATCCTATAACTTGTGTATATTTTAATTATATTTGACTTTTCAAACAGGTGGTAACCCTCTTAAAAATATTCTACAACTACAACCTTCTCCAATATCTTTCGTCTGACACCCATTGTGATTCATATTTCAATTACCCTTAATTCAAGCTCAATTAAACCGGTGGCAACTCTTACGGCAGGTATTAAAACAGGTGGCAACCATATTTAAAATATTTTGGAAAGTTAGTTTTCTTAAATTCTTTGCCATTTGACACCCGTATTGCGATATTTGATCAATCCTATTAATTTATTTTAATTTAACTTTTGAAACAGTTGGCAACGCTCTTTAAACCTAGCTATAAACCTTCTCCCCGCCGAGATGAACACGTACATAGGTATGCATCCTTCATCGAGTGCAAAGTTTAAGCAGCTTCTCTTTACATACAGGGTTACCGGGAAATTCGTGCTAGATGCTTAAGGTCATTATGATGTAATGAAAAAAAAATCGTAATATAAGGAAAAGAATGAGAATTTGTATTCCAAATAGGGGCGGTCATGTCGAGAACGAATGATAATGAATAAAAAAGCATAAAGTTTTAAGTTTTTTGTTTTACTATCGGTTTCACGAAAGTGAAAAATACAATTTTTTATGTCATTTTCCATATTAAATTCAAGTAAAAAAATTAATTTTCACTTAAATTTCACGTATTTTTTAAATTTTTTTCTCATGAATTTTTACATTCCACTTGTTGTAGCCACAATCCGCCTTGGGGTGGCTTATTTAATTTAAGTACTGCAACTTTTTTGGATAGCTAAAAAGACATACTAGTATTTAAAATTATTTGTAGAATAAATAGTTTCCATACAACCTTTTTTTTTAATTATGTGAAGTGGGAAACCCTTAGTGAAAAATCGCACATTAAAAATTTTATAAAGCAGCCATTTTGAACTGTCAGGGCTTAATTCAAGTTTTATTGATGATTTTTATAAATTGACATGCCCTTTATGTAAAAACAGAAAAAAAGTTGGACCCTTGAAATAACATATAAAAAAAAGTGGCCGAAAACAAAAAAAAAATATTTCTTTAAAATCGAATATCACGAAAACGGTTGAGTTTTGGACTTAATCGGACCTTCCCGATAAGCCTGTATACAAATAGATACATTCGAAAAAGGTCAGCACGCATAACCTCTTCAGAATACATATCGTTCATTCGCCTATGAAGAAAAAGGCAATTGCTTCAAAAAACCTCCCTCTATTATTTGTATAGTTAAGCGATTCCTTTAATTAAAAACAAAAATCAAAATATGTTTGAAGGGATCCGCAGGAAAAAGTTCTAGAGGATTTGCACGTATGTTTTGAAATAACTCATACGCCATGTATGTATGTGCGTTCTAAATACCCTGTGCACTCAGTTTTTTCTTAATTTTTTCTAACTAAATTTGTATGCCACGGTTAAAAGCATTTGCTCATTTTATGTAATGAAAATCCGCCAAATTACCACAAAGGAATTATTATGCCGATGCTTTCAATTAATTAAGGCTGCAACCAGCGCCACTCTAATCAATATTTATGCAAATACAATGCTATAAAGTACCTTACAGTTAGCGCAGTAAACGAGTAAAGGAAAGAAATATGTATGTATGAATGCATCATCATTGAACTGTATGCTATTTCCGTTGAATATTTCTGAAAATGAATTCCAACAAGTGCGGTCAAACGCGAGCTCGCGCAGCTAAACATAAAAACCGCAGCGTACAAAACGAAAAGCCGCATTGGGGCTATGAACCGAAGGATCAATACCAATGAATAGGTGTTTGTGTGTTTGTGCTTGTGTGTGTTTTACTGAAAGAGAGCTAGCGGTGAATGAAAGTGAAACTTGTTGGTTGGTCTAGTCTAGTTTTTTGTTTTTGTTTTTTTTTCAGTTTTGGTTATCAGTTTTTCACCGGCATTGAATGATGAAATAGCATACATACATACCTAGTCAGCATCAATAAATGACCTAAAAGTGAAGATTATGCATGCAGAATAGGCGCAGACATGTAAACCCATACAGACGTAAATTTTGGAATTTTTTACATGCATTCACGTCAGAAGCTGTAAGGAGAAATATTAAATTTTGTTAAGGCTTTATGCCACCTATAGCAGCACGGCTTTTACCAATATTTCCACATTCATGCATATTAGGGTGGAACGATAATATTGACGGTCGCCACAAGAGCCTTAAAGTTTCCCATGTATTTTATAGGGGGAAAACCAATGTTTCATAGAAAGGGTAAAGAATCTTTGAAAATCAATATTTTTGTTCTTCAGCAGACTTCAAAGAATAATACCCAATTTTTTAAATTAAAAAATGGAGTGTTTTAAATTTTTTCTTCTTTGACCTGAAAACAATATGAAAAGAACTTTTTTAAAAATTTTAAACACATATTTTTGCTGTCCTTGCGTCAAAGAATCCTTTTCTTCGGTCGCAAATACTGAAAACACATTTTAAATTTTTTGTACAAAAGTTCTTACATGCTACTTTTAAGTCAAAAAAAGACAAACATCAAAAATTTTACTTTTGTTGGCTATTTTAAAGATCTGATTGAATTACCTTCAAAATTAAAACTTTTGAATTGCTTTCTTATTTTGACCTAAAAGCAGCATGTAATAAATTTAAAAAAATGAATTTTAAATGCATTTTTAAATGGTGGGTTTCAGAATCATAAAAAAACGATGTATGATACGTGCGCCGGGTGCGCCCGAAATTAGACTTCTTTACTTGCTGAAGTTCATTTTAAAGGTCAAGACAATGTATTTTTTGTCCAACGAGAATTCTCCATTTCGAAAGCTTGGAAATATCGTTACATTTATTTCGCTATCTGTTTTCGTTCTTGAGATATTAGATTTTGTCAAAAAAAAAAATAAAAAAATTAATTTTACACACTGTGCGGCACTCTGCCTAGCCATTTCGTCGGGAATGCGGTTTTATATAATGTTACTGCGATATAGTGTTAATATCAGAAGTATTGTCGAAGTATTATCGCTACCGAAAGACAAGTAAATCATGTTCCTAATAACTTCGAATACCCCATCAGAGTTTCATAGGTCAAAGTAAATATGTATCAACCTTTTCAAATTATTTTACACAGGTCAAGTCGACTAGGAGTCTTTGGCAAACAAGTATCTACTTCAATCCTATCATCAAACTTAAACCCATGCGGGAACAAATTTAGAGGAACTTTGTTTCCATTGCCATGGTCTAATTTGAGTTAAATTATGTCGTAAGTCTTGGCTAACTTACGCTTTAAAGAAGCACGTGTTTGACATTTATTTGATGGTAGATTTACTAGCGTTGCCCTGATCTACATACGTATGAGGACATTATTGCATTAATAGTATCGATACTTTTGGCGGTCGGAAATGAATAAAAAAAGATTAAAAGGATATTAAACTCATTTTATTTGAATAACTCAGTTAGAGGGGAGACCAGTATATTTGCATGTATGTATTTATATAAAAAAAAATATTTATTCAAGCAAAAAATGGTGGGTAGGCACAGTGGCCAATGGTAATCATCAGTTACCACCTCTGCAGGATTGAAGCACAAGCAGAGTCCGCAAAAAACTCCAGAAGCATTGTCCGGAGGATGCATCCGACTAGGGCAATCATGCTTTAAACTGCCATAAAATTTTAACTTAAGAAAGTTGCATTACATGGCGGTTGAGAAGTGCATGTGCAAAAATTTCATAAATATAATGAAGGAAATTTTTGCACATGCATAATTACATAGCTTGCATTTAGGCGCCTGGTGTTAGCAATAGCGCCTAAACATTATTAAAGAGAGGACTGCAACTGCATAATAACTATCAACCAACCAGCACGTCTATAAAACATCCAATATCAAAGGCTGCCCTTGAATGCAAAGTGTTGTGGGTTATCACCTTGGCAATAATTAGCACTCCATACGTCACTGAATTAAGGATTTCTTGAATTGCCGGACGCTGAAGGCGGAGTTGGTAATTTTGATCATCCTCACATGTCAACATGTCAATCCTTTATTTACCATAACTTAAACATAAAGCAACGCCTGCAGGAAACATCCCTCAGGTTACATGCCTCCCATTTTAGTGTTCAGTCTTTTCTTTAGTCCATTCTCATTTCACCATTTTGGTCTACTTTGCGCTTTCTTGCCAACAACTTGGAGAAAAGAGCCTGTAATAAGTTGGGCCACATCATCTGCATGGGCCTGGGGGTGGATAAGAGAGTAATTTAGAGTGTAGACAACAAAATACCAATCACCAGAGCAAAGGGAAAGGGCGACGCCCTGAAGGCAGCCTTTATTAAGTCCGCACGTGACATATGGACGTACTTCTCCATTAATCATAATGAGACACTGCACCAACATTGAATGAATCAAATCTACCAGCAGAGCATCTACTCCATGCCTTTGGTCTCAGCTCCACATGATACCGAAAATGGTATTGTCGACAGCGCACTAAATGTCTACAGAAATGTCCACGAAGAATTTTTTTGTCATGACATTGCTAATTGTAGCAACTAAATTCTGCAGAGCAGTCTCTTCAGACATTTCAGCATGAAGGACATCATGCTAAAGGGTGAACACACCAAAACTGCGACACTTAAAAATTACTACAAGAAAGAAACTAGAAGGCTTTGAAACTTAAATTTTTTTAATATAATACTTTGAGGTTTAAATATAATTAAAATGTTAAAATATTAGCTGCTATTTGCTCAATATGCAAGTGATCAGACTTTTCGTCGCACACGCGCCATTATCCTTTGCACGAGTGCATCATCGACTTCACGTGATGTCCACAACCACTGTGTTTTGAAATCTTCAATATTTTCCAGTTCACCTGTCTTCTTCAATATTCCTTTCACGATAGACCAATATTCCTCAATAGGTTGAAGCTCTGGGCTATTGGGTGATTGCAGCCGCGAGGTACAAAATTGATGTTATTTGCATTATTCCACTGCAATGTATCCTTGGCATAGTGGTAACATACCAGGTCCAGCCAGAACAGTGGTCTACTACCATGCCTGTTAACAAACGGCAGAAGACGCTTTTTAAGGCACTCATCCCGATAAACTTGAGCGTTCATTGTCCCGGATATGATAAAAGGGCTACTTTTACCGCCACAGTAGCAAATGGCTTGCCAAACCATGTATTATTTTGGAAACTTGGACTTCATTTTCAACTTACAGATTTCAGGAGCATCTTGACGATTGGTAACAGTATAAAAATCGTGACCTGCAATATATTTGAAATTTTGAAAGCAGTAGGTTTCGTCGTCCATAACAATGAATTTGTATTTTGTATTTTGGGATTGATACAATTTTCGGGTGCAGATTTCGCTGTAATATTCTGGTTTGCGTCTCGATCTGGCGTTGTTTGAGCTTTGAAATTTCTCAGTGAAGCTTGCCGCTTTACTTTTGGTACGAAAGACTGCGATTTACGTACGGATTTTGCAACAGAACGCGACGAAACCTTCGGATCTTGAGAAAACGTCCTGAGGACCTTCCGGGCACTGTTTTTATCACTTAGGCCATGCTCACCTCCGAACCCAGATTTTATAGTAACTGCCAGACGTTCTTTGTACCGATTAAAAACCCTGGAAACTGTCGAGTGGTGCAATTTTATGTTTATAGCAATGTTACAAGCACTTAAAGCCGGATTTTTTAAAAACTCGTGCAAAATAATTTGTCTCACTTCTAACTCGTTTGCCATTTTTGACTAAACTATAAATCAAATTAAAATGAAATTTCTCATACGTGAAGCTAGGGTTATGGTTTTCTCATAGTATTTGAATTTCAAAATATTGAAATCTTTTTGTGTAAGTTCTAGGTTTCCCAAAGTGTCGCTGTTTTGGTGTGTTCACCCTTTAATAGGCCTGGAGCATTTTGGGATAGCATTGTCGTCTATACCAACTTAAGGCATAAAGACGACGTCAACTAGTCTAGATCATTGTGGTATGTAGGCAAATGCAAACGACACAGTGAAAATAATTTTTAAGGTCGCGACCAAAATCTGAACACCTCCTTCGGGTAGCTTCTCCGGATCGAACAATTTAATGCTGTCAAAAGATTCAATAGCATATCGTATGGCATTATCATTTACCACAGTTCTAGCAAAAAACCAGTTTTACTTAAAAATAGTGGTTCTCGAGAGGAGAGGGAGGACAGGAGAAGTAAGGAATGTGTAACCATCACCTGATTTCCAGGGAAATGAGTCTATAGAAGAGAGACAGTCTCAACGCTTGCCTACATAAGGGAAGCATCAGGCCTTTTGGGAGAACGCAGCTTTGCTGTTTAGTCCTTTGCAGTACTCCTTATAGTAAGCGCTTTTCGCAGAGTGCATTAGCCTTTTATACTCTCAATCGTTTGTTCTTAAAGTTATGCAACGAGTACAATTGAGAGATGATGACAGTTGCAGAAATATTTCTTAGCACAGGAACAGCGTAACGATTGAAAGTAATTGCCGTAACCTGTTACCTGGAACGCTCTTTGAATGCCTTCTTGGAATCGATGAGCACCCCAAGTTACTTACTATAATATGCTGCTGAGGCGTAATATTGCGATCTCTTACAGTTAATAGCTTTGTTGATCACCAAGGCAACGTAACCTACACCAGGTAATGTTGGATTTGAAAGTCAAAGGCGAGCGCGCATGCATATGTATGTGTGCACTATACACTTACATAGACTGTGCAGATACCACAAATAACAATAAAAGCCATACATGAATGGTTTCAGGGTTTTTTTGCAGTTTGCGTGTAACTTTGCAGGCATTCGTTGGTCGCATCGCTACTTCGTAGGTATTTGAGTGTTTGCATTGGTATTTTTGTGGTGAATTGTAGTGCAAAAATTAATGGTTTTGCTAGTGCAGCATCTGGCGCGTGTCGAAATTATGCGGAGCAAAATGTTACATGCCACAAGCACCAATACAGACACACGCACATACCCACACTAATGTACAGGCGGTAAATGAATGCGCTGTCATATCAACGAAAGCGAAAAGCAGCACAACGTCAAAAAAAAAACATTGCAAAGCTGTCGAAAGTAGTTTTTTGCGAAATGCTGCGGGTAGCAAACAACAATAATAAATAACAGAGAGCAAAGATTCCGACACCACCTCCTGCCTCCGAAAAAAAAAACAAAAACTACATCACACTTCGTAACGGCAAAGCTGCAACTCATATGTGTTCGTATCTGCGAGCTTATGCTGCACTTGAAGTTAACATCAATTGGCGGTGTTGTTGATCG
>JAPVRG010297779.1:13165-24297 GCA_029783565.1 Rhagoletis cerasi
TTTTCTCCTATTGTTTAATTTCTGAAAAATTAAATATCAACGCTTACATACAATATATAATGTCACAACATCATATTTACCTTGCTGTCTGATTTGTGCTATGAAAGTAAAAAAATAAATACAAATATAATGTCAGGTGATAGTCAAAGCGTAAAAAAGATGAATGTTGCCCAAGATTTTGCTTCGTTTTGCTTTGCTTTGCTTCAAACGTTTTTTATGTGAGCATACTCATGCATATGCCTACATCGATCTTTTATGTCAAAGCAAAGAACTGTCAAGCAAAGCGAAGAAAGTTGTATGTGAATCGGCCTTTACAGTTAATAGCTTTGTTGATCACCAAGGCAACGTAACCTATGCCAGGTAATGTTGGATTTGAAAGTCAAAGGCGAGCGCGCATGCATATGTATGTGTGCACTATACACTTATGTACATAGACTGTGCAGATACCACAAATAACAATAAAATCCATACATGAATGGTTTCAGGGTTTTTTTTTGCAGTTTGCGTGTAACTTTGCAGGCATTCGTTGGTCGCATCGCTACTTCGTAGGCATTTGAGTGTTTGCATTGGTATTTTTGTGGTGAATTGTAGTGCAAAAATTAATGGTTTTGCTGGTGCAGCATCTGGCGCGTGTCGAAATTATGCGGAGCAAAATGTTACATGCCACAAGCACCAATACAGACACACGCACATACCCACACTAATGTACAGGCGGTAAATGAATGCGCTGTCATATCAACGAAAGCGAAAAGTGAAAAGCAGCACAACGTCAAAAAAACATTGCAAAGCTGTCGAAAGTAGTTTTTTGCGAAATGCTGCGGGTAGCAAACAACAACAATAAATAACAGAGAGCAAAGATTCCGACACCACCTCCTGCCTCCGAAAAAAAAAAACAAAAACTACATCACACTTCGTAACGGCAAAGCTGCAACTCATATGTGTTCGTATCTGCGAGCTTATGCTGCACTTGAAGTTAACATCAATTGGCGGTGTTGTTGATCGTCGCTACAGCAGCTAGTGCAAGCCACCTGTCACCCACTGACCGACCCAACTATTCTGCGCCTATCTGTCACGCTTTACTATCGTCAATCTGCTCAGCGACGAATACAGACGTGCAAAGTTATTAGTGCGGATATTTGTAAATTTCCATCCGGCAACTGGTAACTGGCATATGCATATGTATGTATGTATGACGGCAATTATTGTATGCGTGTAAGCTGCCCCATGCAGTTGCGATTCAGTCACTAGCCACCGGTAGTTTACTCAAGTTTCGTTGTTGCTGCTATTATTATGAAGCTTGCGCGGATGGTGGAAAGCGGATGGTGAATAGCGGCATGATTACTAGAATAGCTGTAACTTATGTTCTTGTTGTTTTTGTTAGCGACGAATATGTTGTCAACGCTGTCGCTACATCCCGAAAATGGAATGCAGTGTCAATAAAAGCAGCAATAACAGTGGCGGCAGCATTACCATAAGCAGTAACGTCTAACACAAATATCAACTTGAAGTCTACGGGCAATATTGCTGCTGCTGTTGCGTGGCAAATTCAAAATATGCAAGAGCCTGCAACAAACTAACGACCATGGCTTTTGTTGCTTATAGCAACGGAGAAGTTTGCGTTGACGGACATAGTTTGTTTGGTGTAAATGTGCATGTGTGAATGTACATATGTATGTATGTATGTATTAAATAATACACGAGTTTAGTAAGCGCATTCCATACTCATGTACATTTTCTCGCTTCGATACATGTAAATACATAGATACATGTGTGCATGTTTTTATATGTATAAGTGCTTATAAGTTTGCATTGACGGATACGGATATTTGTTGCCCAGTGTTTGCCCTACTAAATTGCGAAACACGAGTACCGGCTGTTGTGCCAATGAACAACAGCAAAAACAACTTACAACACTAGAGAACGATTACAAGTAGCTGGCAAATAAACAACAAATTCAAATCACTTGAAATATTACAAGTTTATATGTATACATACACACATATGCATACATATTTAGCTGTATTTGTATGTGAAAACTGTCGTTCACTCCAAAACCAAGGGTGAACCACACCACATATACATACATACAAACAATATACAAACATATATGCATGTGTGGGGATAAACCAAGCAAACCAAAACCTGGAATGGTCGACACACATAAGTGTATCGCAAGCAAAATTCAATTTATTCTGATTTAATGCTACTGATAGGGATCTCAAATAATACCGCTTTGCAAATGCTCATCTGAAGTGTAGGCAGGACCTTCCAAGCCATCGTAAAAGTTGAATCCCAATGCGTTTTCATATCAATGTGAGGCAGTTCGTCGTGCAGGAAATTGCTTTCTCAAAAGCCTTCTCATATTTGTTTGACATGCTCGACGATTCTGCGGCATATAAAAGGATGGCCTTTATGAGAGATTTGTATAGTATGATTTTTCGTCAAGAGAGCTCGGCCTATTCAATTATATACGGGCTCTGTAAAGTAGCACCTGTTGGCAAGAGTGGAAAGAGATTGGGAGATGGATTGCCACTGTTAATTCATACCATGAGGATTAGGATTTTGGTGACTGGTACTACAAACTAAATTTCAGCCTCACCGACGAACTGAGGCTGATCGACTTCACCGGGCCCAAAAACATGCTAATATGCTCACTAGGTTCCAGTTTAAAAAGACCCATCAAGCTAAATCGACCAAGTCGTGATACACGGAAGGCACGCTTCCAGTGTTTTAGACGCACGTACAGTCCGAGGGCCAAACATCGACCCGTACCACTATCTTGTTGCAGCATAGATACACACCCGCTTCTGTGCAGCAAAAATTGTGCGTCCAACAATGCAAGGAAAGCTCGACGTCGAAAAGCTGCAATCACAACAGACGGCCAATATATTCGCCAATCGACTCTCATACCTGCTTCCAGAGAGCACTCTTCAAAAAACCGACCAACTACCGCGGGATCCGCGTTCTAAGCATGGGTTCCAAGGTCTTATCGAGCGTATTGTGTGAAAGACTGAAGCCCACCGTCAACGATCTGGTTAGGCCTTAGACCAGGTATTCACGATACGCCAAACATTGGAAAAGATCCGAGAAAATAGAATAGACACACACCATCTATTTGTTGATTTCAAAGCCGCTTTCGACAGACAAAAATAAATTGTCTCTATGCAGCGATGTTTGACGTTTGTATCCCCGGCAAACTAATACGGCTGTTTAAAATGACGTTGCGCAATACCGCCAGATCCGTCAGAATTGGAAAAGACCACTCCGAGCTGTTTGATACTAAACGAGGTTGATTTCGTGTGATTTTTTGATCTGATGTTGGAGAAGATAATAAATGCCGCAGAACTGAACTGCTCAGGCACAATTCTATACAGGAGCGTACAATTGTTTGCGTATGCCGACGACATCGACATCATCGGTAAAAGAAAGGGCTCAGTCTGTTCTGCCTTCTCGGAGATAGATAGAGAAGCAAAGCGTGTGGGTATGACGGTGAACGAGGACAAAAAAAAACGAAGTATTTCCTGTCATCAGATAAACAGTCAGAGCATAAGCTTCTCAGTACCCACGTCACTGTTTACAGTTATTATTATTATTACGTCGGGTATACTCGCGCTGCGACCTAAAATATCTATTGTGCTAAACCCTAATTGTAGTCACTCCAACCTTAGGCTCTTTAAGAAATTAAGCACATTGGACGGTGCCGTGTTCCAAATCTTGGATGGAGAAGATAATCATTCCCCAAGGTGTATCAGTCTGTGATTCATGATACGTGGGCAGTCACACAGAATGTGCTCTGAGGTTTCCTCCATCAGCCCACAGAACCTGCAGTCCGTTTTTACAGAAAGCCCTATTTTGTTCAGATGGTACCTTAACTTGCAGTGCCCTGTCAGGTAGCCTGTAAGAGTTCTAAGACCCTCCCGACTGAGTTCAAGGAGCCTTTCAGAGTTGGTCCTGGAAGGAGTTATGAATTTCTTTGATTGCCTCATTCCCTTTGACTTACGCCAGTGGGCAGCAATCTGAGCTTCTTCCCAACTCCTAAGCAGTTCTGCGGTGTATCCTCTAGATGTACCGCAGAAAGGCACGGGGCCATACATCCGAGTTTGGGCTCCACGTTTTGCGAGTCAGCCCTTTCGTTGCCTTCAAACCCTTCATGCCCAGGGACCCACCACAGCGTAACTCTGTTATGGGCTCCTAGGCTATTCAGAAGAGTTTTACAACTATCCACAAGCCTTGATGTCGTTCTGAATGAGTCTAAGGCCTTTAGTGCTGCCTGACTTTCCGACATAATATTTACTCTGGTCCCATTTGTCCTCCTCGGAAGACATTCTCGAATACAGACTTCGGTTGCGTAGACTTCCGCCTGGAATATGGTTGGGTATGAGCCCATTGGCAGACTTTTCTGGAATCTTGGTCCAAGCACGCCTGCCCCAGTATTCCCGTCTTCCATATTCGATCCAACGGTATACCATACTTGGGACCCTTTGTCAATCATAGATATTATCGCTTTACAGCAGTCCATTTCAGGAATTTTGACCTTGTAGGGTTTGTCAAAGGATAATTTCGGTAGCATGATATCTGTGAACTTGATAGCAGGATCATCCAGAAAGGGCTTGAGAGCCTCCAAGTGACCCCAAAGATCCCCACTCTTCATGCTTATTACATTAGGCAGCCGTAGGGCGCTCCAGCAGGCCTGCTTTTATATCAGAATAGATAGAGGAGGAATGCCAGTAATTATGCCGAGGGCATCCGTTGGACAGGTGCGCATAGCTCCTGTGATGGCCACACAGATCAAGCGGTGTAGCTTGCTCAAGGTGGCACCCGCACTTGCTTGCTTTGCTTTTGGCCACCAGGCCAGTGCCGCATATGTGAAGACGGGTTTCACGACCGTATTGAAAGACCAATACGTTAGTTTGGGTGATACTCCCAAAGTTTTGCCATGGAGTCTCTGGCAGGCATAAAATGCCCTTGTAGCCTTGTTGGTAACGTTGAGGAGATGTGAGTTCCAATTGAGCCTTTTGTCCAGGGTTACCCCTAGATACTTCGCCTCTTCTGAGAACTAAATTTCTGTCCCTGCCAAGACTTTCCTTCTATTGGTAAATGGGACAACGGTGGACTTCAGTGGGTTTATTGACAATCCCTTTGAAGCACACCAGTCCTCCGTTAGTCTGAGCGCAGCTTGCAATCTGGAACAAATGGTGTCCTCATGCCAGCCGACCACGTAGATGACAAGGTCATCTGCATATCCATATGCCTTGAATCCATTTCCATTTAGCTTTTCGAGGAGTTCGTCAACAACCAGTGTCCAAAGTAGGGGCGATAAAACTCCCCCTTGAGGACAGCCACGGGTGGCAGTTACTGCTTGCTTACTGTCTCCTAGTTCCGCTACTGTTGACAGTTACTCTGAAAGTATTCAACGCGCTCGCAGAACTGTTATGTGATCTTATCGTCCTTCTCCTCTGTCGGGGCGTGTGTAAAAATTAGGCTGATATTGTTGAATTTCATTTATTTTACTCTCAAACTGTTGTACTCGTCTTTAGTTCGCTCCAGGTTAAAATACGCGGTATTTATTTGGAGAACCTTTTTATGCAGTTTATGATAACAGATTAGAGTCTGTTCAGAGGGCTTTTATACGCTTTGCCTCGCACTCTATCCCGTCTTATCGTTCTCGTTGTGCATTGATTAATTTCATGTCCTTAGAGTCTAGGCATACACTGGTGTCGATGTGCTTTGTCTTTGGTATAATTGCAGGCTCAATTGACTTCCCGTACCTCCTCATGAAAATTCGTTTTAATGTTCCCTCACGTATTCTTCGTTGTAATGAATTATTTTTGTGGGTGTTGCTAAAACTGTCTATGGGATGAATGCTCCTTTGAGGAGAGCGCTAACTCAATTTTATGCTTATTCTTCTTCCTTAGACTTTGATTTTTTTATTCTTCGGATACTTTTAAGAATTTACTCATAAGACAATTGTCATAATGTTTTCCCTTGTTTTTAGTTATTTTATGCATAAATAGTACTCATCATATAGTCTGTAAGCATCTTGTTTGTTGATTAAATGAATGAAATGAAATGAATTTAGCCTTATACCTGCTATTTTGTAGAAAAGCCTTAAGCCAGAGTAGGATGTTATATTCAGAGCTATTACTTACATCAATGTAAGTACACATTTATTTTAGATACTTTGGTTCGGCGAACAAAATAAGGTTGGGTGGTAGACGCGCGAGTTGTTAACTTAGACATTTCTCATATTGTCCTTTGTAGTACAATTTTTTTTCAGTAATTGGGTGCTCAAAATGAAGCTCCGCAGGCATCTAATGCCCAACACAGAGAGTTTGACGAGGTCGACGATGAAATACGAACATCTAAGAAGAAAATGTTGAGATGACTCCATATCGCCATCTTCCTTATGGGAATTGTCTAGTCAGGGTTCCTGTCAGGACTGAAAGTTGGCATTTAGTCAGCTAAAATATAACTGGTCAGAGCTAAATAAAAGTCTAAAAGAACTTCTTTACTTTCCCTGCCAGGAGAGATGAACTGTCCAGCCAAGTTATCAACAATGCAATATGAAAAAGTGGGCAAACATTTGAACATCCAACTCATGACAATTTTACAATTGAGAACTTTGTAAAAAAGTGGCATAGATTAGAGCGAGCATTCAGAGTAAAAATACACATCCAGATTTCTATTTATACGGCCGTGATGCAACCCCCGCTCGTTATAACTCCTTAAGAAAAGGAAATTATACCAGTTCCGACAGAAGGTTTGGTTTATTGGGTATATTTAGCTAGTTTGCTTCAGAGTTTTCCAAGCCCTTCACAAAATTCGTAGTTTCAAACTTTTTGTTTGCTTTTTAATTTTTTGATGCTCCTTTTACTGAGTTCTTGTTTTGGTATTTGATTTTCGAACTGCAAATTCAATAGTCAAAGTTGTTAATACTATTTATTGATTTACAAATGGTGTTGAGTGTGAAATTTTTTAACACTCATATGTGTTTCGATGTCTTTACAAATGTATGTATGTTTGCTCGTACATATTTTTTTTGTTCATACAGTAGCAATCAATGGCGTGATCGATTGAGGTTCAAGTGCTTTAATTCAACATACAGCAGCCATTTCTTTTTGCGAAATGAATATGTAGCGGCTGCATTCCATTTTTGTTTGTAAGCTAAAAATAGTTGTTAGAAAAATGTTAGTTGTTGGGTTTTATCACGAGTTATATCATAGTTACACATACCGAATATAAGATTTAATGAGAGAAATTCTCTGCGTGCATCGAGTGAATTCAGATTTATACATAGAAAAGGCCTCAAAATGGAGGGACGTATTTTAAGTAGTCGAGTAGTTTTAAAGATTGTAGATTCCGTCACGAAAAATTTTACATTTTATCGAACTGCTCCTGAATCATAAAAAAGCTTGGTGAGCAGTTTGAAATTATCTTTGTATGGCCAGATGAGCTTGTAAATTAGCTGATGCTATTAAATTTTCAAGTTCAATATGAGAAGTTTAATCAAGTTAAGCGTGAGACCCTTAATAAGTTCAAAGCCCTACTATTGCATCGACGCGTCATCCCAAACTTAGATTTTCCAAAAATTAGGCAGAATCTTCGGAATGGAGGGCATTCACACAAAAAGTATTTAGAGAGCCCACCAGCTTCCACATCTCTACAGCTCCTGCAGGCGACCCCTGCACCTGAAAGCCGTTTGGGCCAAGCCTTGTCATTAAGGATATAAAAAGCGGCCGTATACTTAGGTCGCCGGAATGGAGCCAAATAAAACACAGCACTTCAAAGGAGTCAATATTTTTCCTCGGAATGCTAATAGTCACTCTACCCCTTTCATACTCGATATCACTTGTGCCCAAAGCGTAAAGGAATCGAAATATATGAAGGCATATGCAAACAAAAATGTTAAGAATGAAAGGAAGAATCGACTTTTCCATGCCTGTCTTACCGTCCGACTGTCTGTGCCCACAATATCTGAAATAAAAATTTAGATAACTCAACTAAACTTAATACTTATATTTTTCTTTGGGCTAAGGACGGATGGTATTGAAAATTGCCGTAGTCGGAGAATAACCACGCTTACTTAGACTTCTTTGCATGAAACTTTTGAACCAAGTACTGAGCAGGTATCGAAAAAAAAATACTCGTATCGAATCCCGATACTAAGGCAAATTTTGCTTTGAAATTTTTCCTCCGCTGTTATTGCCAATCTGCATCGCTTTGTGCTTTATGGCTGCTTAATTGCGAGCCAAAACCGCGATAAGGCGAAAAGTCCATGTACATAATGCAAAGTACCAATACGATCCAATTGCTTCACCAAAGTCGATGATGTAATTCGACGTATACACGGCCCAACTGTTCGAGTGGAAGTGTGAAATGGATGAATGTTCAGTAAAGATTTTTCAACTCGATGTAAGAGTCACTGAGCAAATCTATTTTTCTTCGCACTGAAAACATTAGCGGAAAATACTAAAGGTAGGAGAGTTTAGCTCTGTTATTGAAGAAAATAAGCAAAGAAATAAATAGTAGGGTGCAAAAAATTTACAAAAAAAAAAATTTCTTAGAAAAAAATAAAATGTTCAACGTAGCCCAGCCCAGAAAATTTAAACGTTATCCTTGCATCTAGTCTGGATGTGTCAACAAGCGCAGAAGAGAAAGAAGTAGCCAAGTGTTACTTTGACTTCTGGCAACACCACAAACAGCTTGCGATCGGTAAAGAAAGGTCTACGAAAGGTGACAAATTGTCCTTACCAATTAGAACAATGGAAGGGGCTGAAAACTGCATTTCCTTTGTTGTATACACAAGCACGAACTTATTTACATATTATTGTGGCAACATCTATTCCTTGTGAACGATTGTTTTCGAAAGCAGGGACAGTAATAACCACTATTCTTTGGAAGTACAGCAAAACAAGACTTTTGGCGGTAAAATATTTGGAAATACTTCTATTCTTGGGAAGTACAACAAAAGAAGATTTTTCATGAATAAATTTTTTCTTAACGACATTAACTTTCTTGTAATCTTTTCCATTATATAATCTGTGTTAAATACTATTCATCATTAATCATATAGTAATGCTATATTCCTACATTAATAACTTTTATTATTCTGAGCTTATGATTCCCAGAGGATGATTAACCTATCACTTAAAAAAATTAAATTTAACTTTGATCATACGGAATACATTCAACGCTAAGAGTATCGATACGAGTAGGTACCGATACTTTAGATTCGATATTTTTAAGGTAACCATACTTTCTTTCTATACTACTTCTAAGTTTCATCCCTACCTAGAAACTGGCTAGGATACAGTTAGCGTATTAGCTTGGTCGAAAAATCTGGATTCTCTAATAAATTTGTCCACTTAGCTTAAGGTAGCTCCTGATAGGCCCGTTAGTTGTGCTACTAGATGTCTGCCAATTTTTTTAAACCTAATATACAAAAGGCCTGGACATTCGCATTGAAATTGCTGGACACTTTCTTCGCTATCTTCTAGCTCGGAGCTTCTTAAAGTATGTTCCGCGGAACCCAAGGGTTCCGTGAAGAAGTCCCAGGGGTTACGCGAAATTATTTATTTGTGGCTGTTAAATAATTCAACAGATGCATAAGTACAAATCAGAGCTTTAAATTCGGATGAATAAGGGCCGCGGTCGGCAGCGATGGCATTCAAGAGGTAATGTTCTAGCCAGGTTATATGAACTTTGTAATGAGCTGAAGGTTTACGAAATGAGGGAAAACAAGTCGGAGGCTGTAACCATTTTCAATCTATTGCACGTTGAACAGTGGCTTATAAAATTAGCTTATCTTGCCGACATTTTTGGAAAGATCAATGCAATTTCTACGTTTCTGCAGGGAAAATCAACAAACGTATTTATGGCGAGAGACAAGTTATCATCCTTTAAAAGAAAATTGAATTTCTGGATTACCTGTGTGGAAAAGAAAAACATTGAATGTTTCCCACTTTTATACAACTTTCTACAAGAAAACGCGTTGGAATTACCATATGAAATGGGAAATATCATACCTGGGCACTTGGTAAATCTCCTGAAAACTTTGTCAGATTATTTTCCGGATAGTAATATTGATATCGAGTGGGTACAAAACCCATTTCTCATAAAAAATCAACCTGAGATGCTATGCGTCCTGGAGTACGAATCATTCATAGATCTTCTGAGTTCATCGACATTAAAACACGCCTTTGAGTATGTGGCCCTGAAAGAGTTTTGGGTTAGTGTTAGGAGTGAATACCCTGAAGTAGCCTAAAAGGATATCTTAACTTTGCTTTCTTTTGTCACAACGTATCGTTGTGAAACAGATTTTTCGGCTTACACTTATACAAAAAACAAATTCAGGTCGAAATTGGATGTTACCTCCGAAATGGGCATACAGCTGTCGGACATAATACCGAACTATAAAGATATAATAAATAAAACAGTGAAGCAATTTCATTCTTCACATTAAAGTATTTATACTATTTCCAATAAAAGTTTTTATTCATATTTGAATTGCAGTGTTTTTGATTTTTAGTAATTTTAATGTGGGGTTCCGTTAAACGAAAAGTATTTAGTAGGGGTTCCATTATCTTAAAAGTTTAAGAACCCCTGTTCTAGCTGACAGCTAAGGCAATTTATATTACAGGGTAGTCCTACTCCTGCCGCATGTTTGTCTAGGGGTCAGTGTCAGTCAGGGGATGGTTGTTACAATTCTGAATACTTTGTTATAGAAAAAAAGAGACGCTAGTTGACTGGGACACTAAGCGGAATTCCACTTGGCATTCCTTACCCAGCTTGATTTGGTAAGTGGATATGCTGTTGCCAATTGTGCCGCCTGGCGGTCAGAATACATTGCTACTTATTTATATAATGAGCTATAGACGTATCCCTTATTAGTTGCCTGAATGATTCTACTATACAGCATCGGTCCTATCCATCTGCTATTTAAGACTGTCGTCAACATCAATATCCCTTAAAGAGTCTGAGATACCTTAGAATCTTTGCGAACAAATCTAAATCAAATAAAAAAAAGCGCCAGAAAGGGCCTTCCGCATTGGTAATGGCGATATAAACTTTTATAAACCATTACTTACTTGCTGAAACTTTTACACCAAAATCATCACTTCTAGTTCATTGCA
>JAPVRG010297800.1:1720-17343 GCA_029783565.1 Rhagoletis cerasi
CCATTTAAAAGATATTCAAGGTCAAAGATTGAAATATTTTAAGGAAAATAACTTTTAGTTTTGAATTTTTGTAACTTGCTAAAAAATAATTATTGTCAAAGGAGTTTCAATTATTTCTATAGGAAATTGAATGCTCTATGTGTTTAATCGATTACTCTAACCATTTAGAAGATATTCGCAGTAGAATTCCAATGCCCACTCATTAAAAAAAAAAACAAAAAAAAACAAAAAAAATTTAATTTTTTTGACCCACCCTAGTTTTCATATGAGCAGCGATTAATTTCATTAAATTCAAGTTTGGAATATTGAAACACAGTTGGCGGTGAGCTCTGGTGATTACAGACACAAACCGCTTCCGAAAATGCTTATTGGGTCTTCACTCCATAACTTTTACTATAACAATAACACTGAAATCTAAATAAACTCGAAAGCGAATTGATGTAAACGTGGTAATAATGAAATTATCATCGTGCAAACATATTCGGTAAAGAAAGTGAAGGGTACAAGGAAAAAAAATTTCATTCATGACATTTAAGCTAGTTTTGGGATTACAACGAGCTGGTATTGGTTCAGATCCGATAAGTAACTCTTATTATAAAATATTTTCTTTTGAAGAGTACCGAACAGGTATAGAGATTTTGACCATACACCTACGAAACCATGCATCATCACAAAAATCAAAAGTTCCAGAGATATGCCCATATATGAATGTAGATATGAGCATGGTGCATGTCCACCTAAGTTCGCCACTGCGTATGAGTAACCAACAAACCGCACTTCGACAATATTTTCATAACTACATATATTTACACCCCTTTGTATACCAGAAGTTACAACGAGAATATAATTTAAATATGACATTGCCAACCAAATGCTCGTCACTAAGGGGAAAGGGATGCCTTCTGCGAGCAACACTGAGCGCATAAATGAGTGAGTGACTTAATAAATGAATAAAATGAGCGAATGAATGGCAGTAATGTGGTGGCAAAGCGTTAATGAAAGCCACTTACATACATTTTCCAGACCATTTGATTGCGTTTCATTGTTTTTTAATGCGATTACATTGCGGTGCTGTTATTTTACAATGCCAAGCCAGCTGACTGTGAAAGTGACCAAGCGGCAAAGTGACTCACCAGATAATTAACCAAATGCCAGACTGCATGAGTGTATAGAAAAGAGTGCCAAAGCATTGCAGCGGCTGCAGCTGATGTATATACATAGTTTGCAATTACGAAGAATGGTTGTTTGTATCAAACCGACAAAATGACCTTCTGTGCTTCCGGTTCATTTTCCAAATGATTAATTATGCAAGGAAGAAAAATAATTATCATAATAATAAAGCGCGGTTGGAGTTTCAAAAGAGAAATAATTGGAAAGGGTAAAGCAAATGTGCGCAAATACAAAAGGGGTTAAGTATTGAAGGATATTTATTTATGTAAATTTTAAAGCACAAAATACATATAAATACTTATACATATATGAAAATTTATAGAATACAACATCTGCTCAGCATTCACGCTCATATGCAAACGCGTTGAAGTTGTTTTCCCGCAATGCATGTAAATGCAGACAAAATTAATTAAAATACAACAATTTGAAGAAATTATGAAATATGTAAACGACGAAAAACGCCTGAATACAAAATTTTATGCACATATGTATGTGTGTGTATGCGTACACCAAAAAAATTTAATTACATAAACTTTAATAAAAACAGAAATGACAACATCAACAATAATGTTGCAGCAAAGTAGGTGAAATATATTGAAAAGTAAAATAAATTTGCAGTTAATTAAATATGAAATACAATATATGTACATGCATTTGTGTGTATGTATGCACTAACATACACTGAGTTATAACAAGCGTTGCAAAAACGAGATGAGTTAATTCTTTGGAGATGTAAAATTCAATTATGTATTTTTATGTGTCAGATAACACGCATCCACATACTTAAATGCATGTAAATGTATGTACATACATAAATCTATAAATGTGCATTAATGTATAACTACAAATCCATAAAATCCATAGTTTATGCATTCAAGTAGAATGTAAAATTATTGCAGTCAATTATTTATTAATGCAATATAAAGGGAGATTCGAAAATTAAAAGTAATGTTCAAAAAGTTACACTATTCATAAATTATATTAATATATACTTAATTTTTAATTAAATTATGAATATTACTTTTTAACGCCATTTACAATTTTTTATGTAAGGAATTGATCTATATATGTATGTATGTACGCATGTCTGTTTTTCATTTACTTTAAAAAATTACTAATCTTAATTAATATTGCCATTTTTTTTTAAGTATGATTATCTTCGCTAATTTTTTTTAATAGAAAACTTTATAACCAAGCCAAAAGTAGTATTCCAAGCCATCACGAAAGTCATCATGATGGTTCATTGAGTAGTTGGTGGGGAGCATCCAAACATGGAATTTTGTCTCTGAACATTTGAGAAAAAAAGTGTAAGGCTGGCGCATTTGAAGGCGTTTTGAAAATCGTCTAAAATTTCTTCATTAATAAAGAATGCGAAAATATTATATAAGAATTCGCAAGTATTGCAAATCAATTTAACTCAAGCACAAATCAATTTAAACCAAACGCAAATTTTATTATGTAATCAAAATAGAAATTAAACGCAACACATGTGAATTTATATTTATATCTAATTTGATTAATTAAATTTGGAACATTTTTATCTCAAAAACAGGACCTACCTCATTTTACAGATTATTTTGATGCAGATTTCAAGTGCATTTAAAATTTTTCTCTATAACGTCTAGTTTTTGAGAAAAAAAAACTGTTGAAGTTCCAAAAAATAGCAAAAATATCAAATTTCAAAAATTAAAAAAAGTGAACCGTACGTAAATTAGTCCCGGTGAGAACATCGGCCATGCACATGTGTCGCTACTCTCTATAGTGCTGACCCCACGCGACCACTAACTTAACATATTTTGGCGAAAGAAATTTTTTAATTTTTTATCAAAGTTTGAAGTCAAAGTTATGTTATTGACCGACTTCAAAACAACGAGGAGGTTATCAATCCGTCGGAATATGTTTTTTATGTATATTACCGTTCTTTTTTTTTCGAAAAGGTGGTATCTTAAAATGGCTTTTCCACGTCTCCCGAATTTCGTTGTTCGCTCTCTCATTTACGAACGATGAATTACCCCTTTTAAGCAGCACATTATTAATTGGATTTGACAATTCTTTGTTGTTTTTCATTTTTTTCCTTCTTTTTCCCCTTTCTTTGCTTTGGTTTTTTCTATAACCTTTTTCTCTGACAGCTGAGTTCGATAAATTTCCGATTAAAATTAGAGAAGGCACGGATTCGTTCGTCATTTGCGTGGTAATTCGATTTGAATAACCTACAAATGAGGTAATTCGCTCTCAAAATTTTGTATGGCGGATTACGTAGTTCGAAGGGTAATTGGGGGCGCCAATTACGAATGAAAGAGCCAATTACGAATGGGAGAGCGAATTACGAATCGTGGAAGCGTGGAACGTTAGTACTGGACTAATTTGATTTAGTTCATTGGCTCGTGAAGACATCAACGGTCCTACTAAATTTTTATATGAGAAGTGAAGTCGGTTTTATTTTTTGTTTAAAAATTTCCTGTTGTTTTATTAAGTTAACTATAGTAAAGAATTTTAATATATTTTATACTACACACTTCGTTTTATTTATTTCTTGCACTTCTTTTTCAACACTTGTTTTAGGGTCTTTGCGACTATTTCTGTGATTTTCTTTAGGCGCCTAATTAAGGGTTATAATTAAGTTTTTCAATGTAAAACGTCAACACTGACAAATTGACAGAAGTTTAACTTGTGGTACGTTCAGTACGTAAGGTATTTAAAAAAAAAAAACAAATAAAAAACGAACCTCTTTTGATAGAACTCTACCCAAAGGTCATATTAGGGTTAAAATTCTTCAAAATAGTACTTGTTTAAGGTTTGTTTGCAGCTCTAAAAAAAAAACGAAAAATTCATACAAGATTACCCACAGGTAATGGAAAAGAAAATATCAGCAGAGTCCAGTGGACCTCAAATAAATCGATTTCAAACGTAAAGGGCTGTTTGAAGCTCTCAATAAAGAACTGCTCTTATATTTATTTTTTCAAGAAAATTTACGCCAAAAGCAAAGTACTTTTTCAAGCAACAGAAACAATGAAAAATGCTTCTTAAAAGGAAGCCATTGAAAACCATCTATTCCCTTAATTCAGGAGCAAAAACGCGGAATATTGGGACTTGCAAAGGATGGATCGATGCTTCTGGAAGCACACAAATTTGCTAAGAAAGAAAGTCCAACAAATTTTTATTATTCTAAGTCTAAATTTTCTTTTTAGTGTTTTTCCCATGTCCCGTTATGATATGTTAAAAACAACAAAATATTTGCTTGAGACTTTCGAGGCCAGAAGCAACAACAAAATACACGCAAACGTTGTTTTTGCTCTAATGCTACTACTACACCTTTTCTATCTGCATTTCAGAGAAACGTAAATGTGTTTCAGAAAACCATAAATCTATTTCAGAAAAGCTCAGATGTGTTTCAGAAAACAGCAAATGTATTTCAGATATTCAATATGCCTTTCAGAAAAACACAAACCCATTTCAGAAAAGCTCAATTTAATTTCAGAAAACCACAAATGTGTTTCAGAAATACGCAAATGTATTTCAGAAAAATTGAAATGTGTTTCAGAAATCCATAAATGTACATACTTTAGAAAATGCAATTACGCATATTTAACTTCCTGCTGCATTTTTTTTTTCTTGATTGCTTTTGCATTACGCGACATGCCTGTAGGAATGTAATTCTGTTACTTATTTTTTAATAAATTCGCACACTCACAAGTGCTGTTTGGACGTTGTTTGTATAATTCCCACTTAATTGGGAAGATGGGGATAACAAATTTTGGAACATACATGTATTTGTATTTTTCTGAAATACATTTGGGATTTTCTGAAACACATTTCAATTTTTCTGAAATACATTTGTGGTTTTCTGAAATAAAATTGAGCTTTTCCGAAGTAGGTTTGCGTTTTTCTGAAAGTCGTATTGAATATCTGAAATACATTTGCGGTTTTCTGAAACACATTTGAGTTTTTCTGAAACACATTTGCGTTTTTCTGAAAGCCATATTGAATATCTTAAATACATTTACTCTTTTCTGAAACACATTTGAGTTTTTCTGAAATAGATTTTTGGTTTTCTGATATACATTTACGTTTCTCTGAAATACAGTTTGAAAAGGTGTAGTTTAGTAGTAGTTAGGGTACATATTTGCTGGCAGTGCCAATCAAAATTCTTGTTTCCTTAAGATGATTATATCAGAAGTCTTAATAATGTTTTTAAAAGAATTTGAATAAAGTATTACAATTTTACTTTCTATTTTAATGATAAGTATTCATATCCGACTTATTAAGAGGTGAGCGCTCTCTTTTAAAAGCTTTTGCACTGTAATATTCGAGCCAAAATCCACATACCTATAACGCAGCTTGAGCTACATTAACCTTGGCGTTATTAAATTCATAAATTCTCAGTCAACCAATGTGCTATTGCGTAAACAAAATTTTGCTATCAAGTCTCACAGCTTTGCCGTTAAGCACACGCATCAGCGTAACATCCTGCCGGTGGCAAACATAAAGTACATAGGCTTTAAAGCCTATACAGCTCAATGACCGGAGTAAACACTTTCTTTAATGCCAATGACATTATGAAAATTATAATAGCGACAAGGAAAACAACCACAACAGCAGTAACGACAATTGATTGTAGCACCACAACGACAACTACTTGGAATTAAAAGCGAAGATATTTAATTTTGCTTTCTACTAGGAAATTTGGTGTCATACTGATGTTCTTGTGTTGCATTGTGTCTGAAACCATTTGAAGGTCGAAATGAAGGATGATTAAGCATGCAAAGTACATTTATTGTGGCAAGTATTTAGTTAGTTAGCCACGGCAATCTGCTGGATAGTTGAAGAAGAATACCTTTCAATGACCTTTGACCACATATCTGCTTGGAGATGTATTTTATTGGGTTGCGAGATAATTTATTATTTAAAAGCTAGAAATTGCATCTTTGTCCTCAGGCTGCTATGTACAAAGACTCCGCTATACTTATTTGAAAAACTAATATTTTCTAAGTCCGAATGCTCTTTAGATTTAATTGTACCTTTTTTCAACTACAAGAACTCTACTAGACTGTTTTTCGTCAATGCTATTAGAGTGTGGAACTGAATTACTGCCCCTATTAGGAGCAAAATCAACAAAAGCAACTACAAACATGTTATATATATAATATATATAATTTCTGTGCTAACCTACGAGTCTATGTAATAAATTATACTAGTCTTTTTATTTTTTTGTTTTCTCTTCTTTTTAGATTTGTTTAGTATCTTTATTGTAATGTTCAATTTATAATTTTTGATTGTTATACCTCCCTGTTGTACTAAAAAATATGTAAACATGTAGGTCTTATTTTACTAATGCTTCAAATTGAAATAAATTTAAATTGAAATGCTTAAAATATTTCTCTGAGGGGACTGGTATGCCAACGGTGAACCTAATATTAATTGTAAATTAAATCAAAGAATCATTCTCTCTTTCCAGTATTTGCTTATTTTTGCTCTTAATCAAAGTGCTGCTTGTCACACTTGTCTACTTGAAATTCATCTATGCGTGATAAGCGTCCAATAGCAAACTTGGTTTGTCAATTATTTAGCAAAACCTTACACAATTAATTTGTCAGAAATATGTTAATATTTAAACTTGCTACAATGAATTTATTGCGTGCTGCTTTACATGAGGTTATTTAAACATGATTTCGGGGCAGCTGAGGAGAGGCGTACATTTTAAATGTGCGATCATTTTACAAACGGAAAAAATTAGTAAGTACTAACGACTCTATGCCTTCGGCGCGGCGTTGGTACCCACCTACCACTCGCATTCGCTATGTAAAAGAATTTTTGTTTTACTTCCAGCAGCTCCCTCTTGTGATGTTGTATGTGTTGAAATGACACCTGCGCCATTATACACGTACGTTATGTAGTAAACGCCGTGATGCCCACAATAACTACCAAATTTTTGAGTATTGTTTTTATTTTACAAGCATTTATTTAACTTGCCCTGTATGTATGTACTAGCTGCCCCAAACGCTAATTTTTAATTTAATTTTAATTTTTAAAGAAACACAATTTTTTTTCTGTTTTTTATAAAGATTAATATTATTTATTAACTAAAAAAAATTTTTTTAGTTAAATCGAAAATATAAAAATCCAAAAATAATGATTATTTTGATCGAAATAATCACGAAATAACGGTTAAATTTAATCGGAAAAGTAGGAATCCAATTTTAGTGGTTAAATTTTTATCTCTATATATATATAAAAACGTAGCCGTTTTCTTTGTTAAAACTTGGCTCTAAAACTAATGAATGAATTTCAACCAAATTTAGACAGGTATTCCTTAGGTCCGTGACAAAGACGTAGGCTATATTTTGATCCGCTAGGGGGCGCATGAGTCGAGATATTAAAACAGTGTGCATTTATAGGCCGCTTTCGATTAAATAAGAAACGCATACTGCAAGTGCGACGGGTAATACTTTTGGCGCTGGACTCGAGATATTCAGGACATCCTTATACATATTGTGGCGGATACTGCGAACACACGAATTAATTAAAGCGAACTATCACGAAAGATGTAGAAGCCACGATACCGAGAAACGTGAATGGAGGAATGCTGCGATACAAGTACGTGTGTGTGTTCGCTGAAATACAAGTACGTGTGTGTTTTTGCTGCACTGCGAACAGTGCGAGACAGTGAATGTGCGATACATGACAGATGATTCTAGAGAAGGACGGGAATACTCGAGAACAAGAACTTTCGGTAGGAAGTTTCTAGAGTTGCCATGAGTGAGAGCGCGAGTATATAAGGCGAGGCTACAGCGCACAGAGATTCATTCGTAAATCAGAAAATTGCTAGTAAGCTAGCTATAAGTAAAGTTTCCAAGTTCTGTAAATAGCGAATTGCCTTAACAAGTATTGTTAAGTGTTTGTTGTACAATAGAGATAGTTGTACTGTAATCTGGGCATTTTAATTTAACAATCCAGTGATCGAACCAGAAGTATTTGGGAATTTATCGGAGATCAAGGGATAATCGTAACAATATATAGTTCAATTTAGATGAAATTAAAAATGTATACTACATATATGATGAGAAATACACTTACCAAAAATAAATCAATTAGATGGCTCTGTAGTCGAGATTTCCAGGAAATGAAACGGGAACTAGAGCAATATAAGCCAAAAAGTAGATGGCATTGAAATAACTTTCTGAGAACATGATTGGGGATAGAATTAAAGACGATTTTTTTCAAAATCCTATTTCGTAAAAAAAATGCAAAATCTTAAGTGGTAAGATGTACTTAGCAGGTGTATATGCATTAGACCAAGCCCAAAAAAAAATTCTTGCAATGCGACCGAACACTGACTCAAATTTTACTAAAATAATTATAGTATTTAGTATAGTAATGTGGTGTAAAAAACATAAAAAAAAAATTTTTACTAATGGAGGATCATTACTATACCAAATACTAAAATTTGAGTCAATGTCCGGTCGCATTGCAGGATTTTTTTTTTGGCTTTTTCTAATGTGTATGTATGTATTTCACTTTTTCCAAATATGCAAATTATCGTAATCTGTCTAATTTTTTTGAGCTGGTATAATTACATTTTTCATTTGACTAACAAATCAGTTTCTTGTTACAGTTCGCTAAACAATTAATTTCACACAATTGCCAATTACTCACAGCTGCGCACTAATGGGAATTTTCTTTGCTTTTTTTCAATTCAACTTTCACAACGTAGGATACGTTATTAAAAAAATAGTGTAAACTAAAAAAATATTATGCAAAAATAGAAAAATTAGTTTGCAAGTGATGCTGCTGTCGCAAAGTAATTTAAATTGATACGTTAATGCGCGCATAGACGTTGACGGAGTGATTTTCATTTCAGTGTTGCATGTTTTTTTTTATTTCCAAGCAGTTTTTCAATTGGGTTACATTTGCTGTCACTATGCTTTTAATTTTAAATATGTATATTTGAATTTATTCATTTTGTTCTATATATACTTTTTTCCCGCGCAATTTACCTGCAATTGACACGAGTTAATGGCGCTGTCAGAATAATATTTTTTCTCTCTCTGTTCCACTCTTTTCTACTGTTCTCGTTTTGTATCCGTTTAAAAAAAAGTTAAAAATTGCAAATTTCTACGCGCTGAAATGTTGGATGTGTTTAATCCGCATTTTGTTGCGAGTGTTACGAATTCAGTTGATATTTTTACAGCTGCGAGATATTTTAGCACTTTCTGTGCTATAAACTATTTTTTATAGAAAATTTTGCAAATAATTTTCAATTTACATAAATATTTATTATTGCTGGAGGTTTGGCCGACATTCGTGTAACAAACTATGACCGCAAGTGATAAAGTATAGAAAAAATAAGGCCGATTTAAAAAAAATAAGAAAAATCGATAGAATAGAATATAGAATGCAGGGTTTGGAATATGGAATATAATATATAGACTATATGATATATAATATGCAGTATAGAATATGAAATATGGAATATAGAATACAGATTATATAATATAGAATTTAGAACACGGAGCAGAGAATATAAAATATATAATATAGAATGAAGAATATAGAATATGGAGCACAGAATATAGAATATAGAATACAGGATTTGAAATAAAGAAAATAAAATACAAAGTGTAGAATAAAGAATATATAATATGGAGCATAGTTGTATACAATATTCCATAGGATATCAAATATAAAGTATAGAACATAAAGTATTGATTATATAATTTTTCTACCGGGTTGCATCGATCAGAAGCTTGAGCGATTCCTCGCAACTCATTGTCTAACTTTAAGCCTTGTCCCTCAAACATCCCAGGAGGTTGGACTATCTGCAAGCAAGCCTCTAAATTGAAGAGTAATCCTGCGTGCTCTAGACGGCTTAAAATTCGATAGCTGCGATGTCAACCAGTGGGACTTCCTTCTGTCCTTGAAGAGCCTTAGGGGGCCTCTTCTGGCAGTAGTGAAAACCACTACAAATTCATCCTTTGAACTTTCGAATAGAGTCGAGTCCCCTTCAGGTGGCACTGAAAGAACTGAACGCAGATTGTTGCTATGAAGATCCCACTTTGTACTCCTCAAAAGGGTGTGCTTGTTAAACGAGTTTCATATAGAGAGAGTTGAATGTTTCTATGATCCAAATATGAGTGATCGTTGAGAGGTACTAGAAAATCAGAAACTGAAGTGAGGTCGAGGACCGAAAGAGGGTAAGTTACCAGCACTCTCGGCTCTCTCTCACATGATAATGGAGGTTTTTTCGTCCCAGGAGACTGGACGTCTTTGGCATTGCCTAGGAAGACCTTAAGGACTACCTTCTCGAAACCATAGCTTACAACCCCCTTGGTGTAAGTGAAATTACGGAAATACTCTGCATTGAGAGGCCTGATAATCCCCCAGTCATGCGCCGGTAGGTTATTGCTGCAGTACACGAGGATTTCCTCAATCTTCTCCTGATCAGAGGATTCGACACCTGCCTGTAGGTAACAAGGTAACCCTTTTCTTCTCCGCGGCCTCGAACTTAGCTCCCATACATATTTCTGTAAGCCAGGCTACCAAAGCCTTGCACAACGAGGCCGCCTACGATGTGCTAAAAGAGTTCACTGTGCCATCTGTCACTTTCACAACTTATAGGTAGTTGCGGGTTTTCTCCGACCTCCCTCAAATCCGACGAAGGATTTTGTTGAACACTTTTGGCATTTATCGAGGAAGAACTCATCTTATGCGACCTTTTTCGCTTAGGAGTCGGCCTTAGCGCATTTGCGCCGGTAGCTAACGAACCCTCTGCTGCTTTCGCATCGCTGACCAAATTATTTGCGCACACTCGTGAATGGTTCCCAGATGTCTCGAATATCAGGTATGCATGATGGCCACCATCGCGCTGCAATAATTTGGTAGTGATACGGAGATACGAATGGGACTTCCTCGTTAGAGTGGCTTGCCGTCTAGGCCTAGAAGAAGGCTCCCAGCTAGAAGCTCTCGAAGCAGCCAAGAGGCAAGGCGAGAGACATTTACTAGTACTGGCGATTCCACGCTGTGTCGTTCATCGGTGAACAACAGCCGTTTTCGACATCGATTTCGACAGCAGTTTCCTGCCCAGTGAAAACTTCGGCGAGCTTTTGCTATACTTTCCTGCAATATTAGCAACGTTGGAGGCTGATTTCGGTGCCCATCGTGGCTCGCAGTCGTGAATGCTGCGTCCGACTCCTCTCCTCCACTTAAAAGTTGAGCCGTACGTGCAGGCCATTCCTGATTTCACTTCTGCTGTGGAAGGTTTTACCAAAGAAAAGGAGCCAGTTCTGGCAGTCGATTTCGATGTATTGCTGCCGCTTAAAATTTGTTTAACTGTTTGTTGTTCCTTTTTTACAGTGCAATTGAGTCTTTGAAAGACATCTAAAGCACTACAACTAAATTCAGCAAAAAATATTTAAGATTACGAATACATAAATTTTTTGTATGATATCAGATAAAAATTGTTGCTCCTACAAATTCTCATTACGAGTGACCTTTCCACGGAAATACTCGAAATTAATTGTAAAACAGGCCACACAGATACATTGCATTTTGGCAAGACTAAGTACACGGCCTTGATGTACTTGCCCATAGCCATAACTGGCCTCCGTGTTATTAAATGAGTGTTGTTGCGCACTTTGTCATTTTCACCTAGCTGTTGCGTTAATTTTCATTATTGTTGATATTTTAAAATTTAAATTAGATTTTAGATATTCATAGCGTACATAAAACTAATTTGGTCAAGTTCTAAAGTTGCTATTGTTTTTGCAGTTGCTTGTTGTGTTGTTGTTTCCAGCAGGTTGATTATTTGTTGGCTGTCACACTGGACAGCTTCACCTAGAAATACAACTTTTTCTCATTGTTTTTGTTATTCAACCTATCTGGTCAGCAAACTTTCATCGTTAGCTAATAATTTCATGCAGATTTTGTTTACTAAACTTCTGGCAATCTCACACTTAGGCCAACCTAAAAACACTTTCTCACTAAAAGTTTTCTGAATACAATTTAATTTGCTAAAACTCTCAAAGTTGTTCAGTTGGGTGGTACAAGAGAATTAAAATATTTTTTTTTACTCAAACATAATAAGTTTTAAAGCGTATATGATAAATGTTGCAGACTAGATGGAGCTACATATAAGTACAATATTGAATACCGAATAAAAATCTTTGTACAGGTAATGAAAGATGAAAATCTTTCTGAAAGATTTCACTAAACTATTCACTCTTCTCTTGGCTTTGGCTAATTGTAATAACTTAAAGTGAAGCATTCGTTGAGCATTTTGCAGCCTCTGCAAAATCTTTCGAGACTCAGGGACATATTAATTTCTGACCATACGTACATAGAATTTGACGTTGGCTACTCTCCTGAACAGAGGCTAAATAGTTTTTATAAATCCTAGGAAAGCAAACTGGGAACTCTTTCGCTGGGAATAGCTCTAGTAGTCTAATCGCGAGTGCACATGAGCTTGAGACTGAGGCTCAACAGCTTCACTCAGACATTGTAATAGCTTTCAACATAAGCTGTCCCCACATTCCCTGTAGTTAGACAGAGGCTGAGGTCGCATTTTTACCAACGGCAGGGAAACGTGAAAGCTGCCTTCTTCTTGCTCTTTTCCCCTTAGAGGCAAGGACAATATTTTGGATCAACACATAAGGGAAGTCAACCTTATGGAACCACCTCTGAGTAAGAACCAATTTATTTATCAACCAGGCAAATCCACTAAAACTGCCATTCATAGCCTTACATCGAAAATTGAAAAGGCTCTAGAGACTAAAAACATAGCCCTTAATTGATGGTTGGGTGGCACGACACAATCGATAACAGCCAGAAAGGGTTTCCCTCAAGGAGGTGTAATCTCCTCTTTTATGGACTACGGTTATATATGAACTTTCCTTCTTACTGAATAGCCAAGGCTTCGAAACGCAAGGCTATGTTATCTACGTAAGAGGCTGCATGACGAAACGATTAAGCGCTGGTTATGCATACTTGGCATACTTGCACTGCTTTACCATTTTTACATAAGTACGTACGTAGAAATCAAAACTCAATAGACTTTTACATATGCGTTGGGTAACTGCTTACACGCAAAGCTCATTTAACAGATTTCTAAGTGACAACTATCATGCAGTGCAAAGTATGCATAACTGAGCCCTTAGCATCCGCATACAGCCAGCTCTGCTTGTCACATAAAATGGTGTTACTCCAAAGGAGTATCCATTAGTCCCACTAGGGTCTTCAAATAAAGCGAAATACGAGGGAGGGGGCGATTCTGGATATGACGTCAAATATGAAGTCAAATTTTCTCTTTGGTCAATTAAGATGTTTGATTTCTCTGTTAAAAAATGGAACTAAACAATTCTCCAGGGTGCTCACGCATTTTATCTACTTCAAGAAGAAAAATATTTGCAACATCAATGCAGCTCCCCATCTTGTCAATATTGGCTGTGGCGGAAAAGCGATTTTGGGATACATTTTCTTAACAGCTTCAACGCGCAAAGCAGATTTTAAAAAAAAAATCCATTGGATATTAAATCGTCAACATCACTGAAGTGAGCTCTTATATCTTCAGTCACTCGGTGCATTGCATGCCAAATAAGTAACGTGCAGTAACTTTGGGTAAAATACCTTCAGCGCCTTTGCTGATTACACCACACCGAGGCCTAACCGCCAAAAAACGTAAACGACATATTTTTAAAAAATTGCTCTAGAAAATTTTGAAAAAAATGTCGCTTACGTTTTTTTCTGCCGGCGAGGGCTCGATATATGATTCTGCGTCAGTGACATTAAAATAATTTTCGACGAAATCAGTACTCAATAGTTGCACGGAATCATCAAATGCTCTTGCAATTGTGGAGTGATTCGTCTGTTCTAGACAAACTTCTTCTTCTTCTTGTTTGGCGCAGTAACCGCCTAAGCGATTTTGGCCGAATCTAACAAAGCAAGCCAGTTGGTACGCTTGCAAAGTGAAGCCAAGTCCTTCTCCACCTGGTCTATCCAACGCAGAGGAGGCCTCTCTCTTCCTCTGCTACCACCAGCGGGCTTCGAGTCGAATATTTTCAGAGCTGGAGTGTCTGTATCCATTCGAATGACATGACCCAGCCAGCGGAGCGGCTGTACTTTAATTCGCTGTACGAGTACAATGTCCATGTCCATCGTTCTATCGTCTGCGATACTCGTCTAGGCAAACGGCGTTTAACAAAAAATGCAATTAAATACGCTTTTTTGACAAAATATGACTATATATGCATTTCAGGCAAAATATGTAAGAATATGCACTAACAAATCGATTGCACATTAACACAAAACTCTTTATTCGCAACATTTGTTTATCTTTAAGTTTCTATGGCTTGCAAAAAAAAAATATGTAAATGCATAGAAATCCGGGTCCTAATAATAAGTAATCATCCACAATTTTATTGTACCGGAAATAAAGTTGTACGATCGATTTGGGTAAAGTTATCTAAGCCCCCTTTGTGTTCGCCGCTACTATAAACTGTCAGTTTTCACGAAATTTAAAATGTGCATGTGTATTTTAAATTGCTATGAAAATCAGGGGTGCAAACCAGAGAGTGGCTTTGGGTGTGATCGAACATGTTTGATCACCCTCGCTAAAAATTGAGCTCAATCGAACGCCACACTCGGCAGCTACGGGTTCGATCGAGATGCACACCCGAAGGCTGCTTTGAAACCGATCGAGCTGATTAATCAACCTCGCTAAAAATTGATCACAAACGGACGCCACACCCGGCAGCTACGGGTTCGATCGGCTTCAATATTAGGACACCCGCAGCACACCCGAAAATTTGTGCAACAATCGAACAGCTCGAGTTAAATCTACAGCAGCCATCCCCAAAATTGTAATATGTACCAACAAAGCATACGCAACTGTTGTTGCTTTGTGCTTGTGCATACACAAAGAAAACAATGAGAAGCGAAGTGGGTGAATCAAATTTGTAGTTCAGTACTAGATATTTATCGCCAAAAACGAACCAGTCCGATGGCGTATGTATATGTATTTATGCGTATTTATAACTTACTAGAAAAACCCGGCAGACGTTGTCCTGCCTTGTAATCGCCTTTGCAACTGTATACAAAATGATTTATTTGGTTTCTTTAAATCTATATATTTATTAAATCCATGTAACAAAAAAAGCAAAGCAAAATACTTAAATTTATAATATAGCACGCCTATATCTAGTAAGGCCATCTTTTATTACTGTAAGGCGAGTTGTAAACATAATTTTTGGTTTTAAGATTTGGCGTATAGATGTATAGCTTTTGTGGATTTGCTACTCTGGAGCAAGCAACATTAAGCTGACCATGCGAAAAACATGGATTTTCTAAATTTAATCCGCAATGACGGTTCTTGAATTTTGTTCATTGTCATCGCAAAAGCAAGCCGCACAGGAAACTGCAGTCGTTTGAATGTGAAGGGCAAATCAGTGGAAATTATTGGATGC
>JAPVRG010297804.1:0-10850 GCA_029783565.1 Rhagoletis cerasi
TACATACTTGCATATGCGGCGCCTTTTTCGGATTTCGCTTTAAACGTCTTAATAAAGGAAAATATGCTTTCAATTAACTTTAATGTTAATTGAAGCAATTTTGAACACAATTATTTGACTTTTTGATGCGATAGAGTGGCACAGGAAAAGCTCTACTTTGTGGTAATCAGATGAACTGGTATAATATTGATGCCGATACTGACTAGTTCATTTGCTGGTTTGTTACAACATAACCTTCCAATTGACTTTTCGTAGTTCATCTGTCATGTTAAAAATACAAGGTTCTTAAATTGAGAAAAGAACGTTAGAAACCTAACTAGTTGAGATAAAAAAGAAACTGATGTTACGCTAACTCAGAATGAGTAGGTTCACTGCAGGGTATATGTATATGTCGGTACATATTTACACACATTTGTGCATAAATCTATATGAATATACCTAAAATTATAGTCATATTTTCATGAGTAATTAATTACTATGCTCATCACTTGCTGCATACAAACAACTGTCTGATCAAAAGATACCGCTAACCAGAGCATCGCGAAAAATTGAAATCTTACCATCAAAAAAGAAAACAAAAAATTGAAGACTTTCAAAAGGTGTGTACAACAGATGTTTCCTGTCATTTAATTGAGAAATATGTATAAATTTATGTATATTAGACCATGTCACACAAAAAAAAGTTCAATTTGTTCCAAACGATTTTGAACAGCCACTAGGAGGGTATTTTTTATAACTTCTTTATTTGATGTCCGATTTCTATAAATGACATACCGTTGTAAAGGTATTGCATAAACCTACATATTTTCCTCAGAAAATATTATCCTATCATGACAAACTAAAAAGTTATATAATTTTTTCTGAACACCGCACCCTGTTATTAAGCGTAAGAAGCTCAAAAGTATACTCCCATGATGTAAGGCGCCATGACTTGATATTTGTCAAGCTTAATAACCGAGCACGATACAGCCAACTTGAGTCACAAAGAAATTTACTTTGATTAAACATTTACCCAATTACTAGAAGCTAGCTGTTGTTTAATGAAAATAGGTTAGTATTTTTTCTTTTTGGTTGTGGTAGTCTCCGATGATGTATTTTGGAACGAATTTCCGTCATCCCTTGTCAAAATTGGTTTGAAGACAAACCGGTTTCGACGTTGTGCCATCTTCAGTGTCATTTTTCGTTCTAATTTTCTTCGTTAGTATTTTTCTTGCCAAAGGCTTATAATTTGACATGGAAATTATTTCTATGACACATAATATTGTGTACAGGGTGTGGTTTTCGGATAAATGAACATAACTTGCAAAGTTTATGGGACATGAAAATTGTTCTGTACATAAAGCTGTAGGCTTTCTTAATACCTTTACAACGATGTATCATTTATATAAATCCGACATTAAATCAAAAAATTATAGAAAACCCCAATTTAGCTGTTTTTACAGGGTGCCGAAAAGAAAAAAATTTACGCTGCTGAAATACTCTCTCAGTGAGTGTTCAAAATCGCTTGGAACAAATTGAACTTTTTTTCAACCCATACATCGTGATACGGTCTAATGTATACATATGTACATATTCATGCTTTTATTTGACTGAGTTTTTCTTCGTTGCATAAGATACTCACAGTGATAATTTTGATTTATAAACACTGGAAAATTGCTCTCGTAAAATGTACATAAATTTGGATACATTGTGCAATGGAAACGAAAAAAGGGAGGAAAAATGTGCGTTCCGGCAGATGAGTTTTATGATGTGAGTCTTTCAAGGCCGAAATTTTCTCGGAGGCCGTTACGAATAGATGCGACCGAGAATTAAAAATAGTCGAAACGAATGCGAATACGCAATTCGAATACATACAAACATAGGCGGAAGTGACTAACAGGGCAATTCCAGCAAAGGTAGTTGAAAGTCTTTTGAAAGACAGTAGGCAAGACAATTTGAAAGATTTTGTTTATTCTGGCACGAAAGTCTTACAAAAAAAAGCTCCTTTGCCAACTTTCATGGTGAAATGCTCTTTTGGCAGAAAGCACTTGATCATCTTCCAAATGAAAATGAATGAGTATGTATGTCTATCTTTTTGTTCGCGCAATGTCCGAGACTTTTGTCTTTCGAAAGACTGTGGTGAGTTGCAAGACAGCTGCCAGAATTTCTCCGAAAAAATATTACTGATGAGCAGGGAACGGATTTTTAGGACCTAAAAAGCTATAAAAAAGGCAAAATAAAATAGCGAAAAAGGCAGGAAAAGGCACTAGGTATTGCGAAAAAGGCAAAATAAGGCACTAAAAAAGACAGAAAATACGAAGAACAATAAAAAATACATTTATTTTAAGAACGTTTATATTACAAGTAAAAAGAGAAAAACTATGGACTAGTTTCATTATATGAAAAATTTGTACTTTGAATCTTTGACTATTTTCTCCTTTCGAGTTTTTAACTCACAAAACTTTAATCTCTATAGTTGTAGTAATATTGAACCACAAGATTGCTTTTTTAGTTTTTTCATTAAGCACACTGAATAACATTTTTTTTCAATAACGGCCCATCAAACTGTATTGAAGTAAAATAGTTGTTAGATGAGCACATCAGCAACTGTGTTGATAGATTTTAGCACGCAACAGGGTGACATGAAAACTACAAAATTTATGTTTGCTTAAGTATTTCACTACTTACACACTGCGTTTTTCTATACATGCTAATTTTTCGTAGCGCTATTTTCGAATACATATATTTTTGAATCGTTTAAAAACAATTTTGAATGCTATAATCACCTTTTTTAAGGTAGAAAAGGCAAAAAAGGCAAATATCTTAAAAAAGGCAAAAAAGGCAGCATCAAATGTGTATATATGGAATCAGGGAAAGCTAAATCGTGGACATTCTTAATCGAATATACTCTATCTCTTTAGCAGAAAAAAAGGCAATTTCCATAAAATCCGTTCCCTGCTGATGAGACATACAGAGAAATTCTGGCTATCGTCTTTCAACTCACCACAATCTTACGAAAGATAAAAGTCTTTCGTAAGACAATTGACTATTCTGGCAACTATGTTGAAAGCTCTTTTCTGTTTGTCGTTTAGCAGTAAACTTTCTAAAAATTAAATTAAATTAAAAAAATATTTTTAAATAAACACTAAAATTTAAAAGAAAATTTAATAAAAAAATTGAAAAATTATTAAAACAAGTTTTTAAAAATTAAATAAAATCTAAAAATTAAAAGAAACTTAAATAAAAAAAAAATTAACTAAAATAAAGAAATAAAATCAGAGTAAAAAATTAAATGAAATAAAAAAAAATATTTTGCTTTGAAAAAATCTTAAAATTTAATAAATTTAATAAAAAAAAAAAGATTTAATTAAAAAAGAAAATTATATTAAAATAAGAGAAATAAAACAAGTATTCAAATAAAATAAAATTACAAAAGTAAAATTATATTTAAAACAATATAATTTAGAAATTAAAAGATTTAATTTCAAAAAAAAAAAATTCAACTGAAAGAATAAAAAAAAATAAATTATCTGCACGAGGAATCTAGCCTTGGATCTTTCGACTGACACGGTTCTTGCCATTGTTGAAGCAACGCAAGCAAAATGATATGCATACTTACATGTCCATTTGAAACATGCCCAGTGACCTTTTTTTCTAAGACTTTTGCACTAGAATAACAAAAGTCTTTCGAACTATCTTGCTTACTGTCTTTCAATTGTCCTACAAAAGACTTTCAACTATCTTAGCCAGAATTGCCCAGATAATTTCACTTAAGCAGAGCGCTTCCAGGCAACATACAAAAAGTTCTTTGTATTGGGAAACGAACATAGCATTGTTGGAAGATATGATTTCCAAGTAGTGAAGGATTTGTCTACCTGGGATGCAACATTAACACCACCAATAATGTCAGCCTGGAGTTCAAGCGAAATACCACTCTAGCTAACAGGTGCTCCTTTAGGCTCGGTAGTCAGTTAAAAAGCAGAAAAAAACAACCGTTGCCGTACCGTTAGTTTCTTCATGATCTAATAATCGGAACTAAAACAAATTAGTATGGGACCACCCTTGAGGTGCCATCTTTCCGATAAAAAATAATTAGCAAAACGGTTCACCTGGTCCAAAGTTATCCAGTAACATATATAAAAAGAAGAAGAAGAAAATAATCCGACGAATTGATAGCCTCCTCCTTTCTTTTAAATCGGATAAAAATAAATAATAAATACTTGTCAATATGTTGCGGTAGTATCATTATGAAACGCACTGTACTATGAAACATCATAATTTAAAACTTTCTGGGGGTAGGGTAGGTCAAATACTTAGGCCACCTGTGATGCTACATGCAGTTAAAGTTAAAGTGCTTATTTTCAGCTGTACGATTTTTGCAAGGCCTTGAAAGGATGAGCGTAATTTTATGCTTAAGCCCGGACAGTGGAAAAAGGTATTGCACATTATCTTCTTCTTTTATGTTATTGCATTATTTGCGCATTTTTTTTCTTATAGGACTAGCATTGCGATCACAAGAAAAGAAATTTTCCAAAAGTCAGATTTACACATGCATGCATACATAAATATGTATGTATGTAAATGCAACTGCATGAGTACATGTAAAGAGAGGGAGAAAACTACTAGCAAATTTAAAAACATAATTTTTAAAGCGATTACGTGACCATTTTGAAACAAGTTTCAGTTGTTATTTTCATGACTTTGTTGACCACATTTACAATTCCTGCAAGTATTTTATGTTATGACTTTTATTATCATTGCACAATGCATTAACACATTACCAGCGCTCACGTAGTTAAATATTTACTGCATATAGACTTCAATGCATGCATGTATACTAAATCAGAAATTGCACATTTTCTAGCACTACATATTCTAACTATATACATACAAGGTGTCCCAGAAGTAACCTGCCAAACTTGAGGAGAAGGTAGGTGGGGGAGCGAGCTCCCTGATAAGCAAACATTTTTCAGGTAAAAGTGTCACCGTTTTGAAATATTGAAATTTTTTTTAATGTAAAAAAATGCATGTAAAAAAATTTAAATTTTAAAACATTTTTTTATTTTTTTTTTAATTTTTAATTTTTTTTTTTAATTTACATGCTGTGAATATACTTGAAAAGGTCCAATTTTTTTAAATTTTAAAAATTTAAAAACTTCAAAAACGGTGTCTCTTTTACCTGAAATTTTTTTGCTTATCAGGGAGCTCAACCCTCCACCTACCTTCTCAAGTTTGACAGGTTACTTCTGGGACATCCTGTATATGCAAGTTTATTTATGTATGTACATTAGGGTGGTCCATAAAATTGAAATTTTAAGTCTCACCCACGGTCAAAGATATCACATATAAATTTTAGTCCCGATTGGAGACGGTTAAGGCGTGTCGCACAGGGGTCCAAAGTTCAGATTCCACTATGGAGACTAAACAAATTTAAGTAAATTTTTTTTTCATCTAATACTCAAAATCGATACTACCGTAAGCGATACTAAGTAAGCGTGTCGCACAGGGTTCAAAGTTCAGATTCCTCTATGGAGACTATATGCAATGAATCTGAACTTTGACCCCTGTGCGACACGCCTTAACCGACTCCAATCGGGACCAAAATTTATTTGTGATATCAGTGCCTACAGTAGTATCGATTTTGGGCATTAGTTGAAACAAAATTAATTTTAATTTTTTGAGTCCCCATAGAGGAATCTGAACTTTGTCCCTTGTGCGACACGTCTAAACGGTCTCCGATCGGGACCAAAATTTATGTGTGATATCTTTGACTATATTAGCATCGATGTAGGGGATAAGATTTAGGAAATCTGATGTAAAAATGTGCTTCATACATATAAGGACCACCCTAATGTGCATGTGTATGGTTTGACTGGCTGTACCCCGCAAATACTTACATATACTGACTTCATTGCATACCTACCAGGCCGGTTATATCTACCCTGCAGGAAATGCGACTAGCTGGTAGCTAACTATTAACTATCTAGTAAAGCTCTGATATTCGATTAATCGAATATTCGAATTATTCGAATGTGATGCTATTCGAATAGTGAAATTCGATTAGCAATATTTGAATAATTGCTCACTGTCGATTATTCGAATAACCTACTCCTTGTCAATTATTCGAATATTAACTGGTGCTCGATTATTTGAATGTTGAAATGTGTGTATGTATGTATTTATAAATATGTACACATGTATGAATACAAGTTTGTTTTGAAACAATATTGTAATTATTCTGCAACAACATATATGAACAGGTTATCAAATCACATTAAATGCATTTTACCGAAACAAAATTTATGAATTGATTTTTTTTTTATTGACAAATAACGCTTATTACAACGATCGAATATTCGATTTTAAGAAGGTATTCTAATAATCGTAGCTTTGCAACTATTAGAATAATCGAAGAGGATCAACCATTCGAATAGTAACATTCGATTATCAATCGTACAAACAATTGCCGATCGAATGTTCGAATATTCGAATAATAGAATTATTCGAATCATTTTAAGAGCCCTACTATCTAGCAGTCAACTAGTTGTAACTATTTATTAACTATTTCCTTTGGCCGTAACTAACTACTTTTGAAGGGCGATGGCCGCAAAGTAGTGAGAACTGGGGTCCTCTGCATTAGAAGTCAACTAACTTGTAGCTAACTACTTTTGGATATAAATTACAAAATAAAAAAATGAATTTTTAAATTTTTTGTATTTTTATTTATTTACTTATTTTATTTAACTTTACATATTTGTTTACACGCTCTTTGTAGATGGTCTCATACTAGAATTCGATCAAATGATAATATAAAATTTCGACCTCTATTTTATTTGTCCTGAATACGAAACAGGATCTGCGAAGTGCAGAAAAAATGTGTATTGAAAGTATTTTTGAATGAAAATATTTAAATAGAAACTTGTAAAGAAAACAAATTCCCGATAATGTCTGCATGACTCCTGCACGACCTTACAACTAACTCGAAGTTAGTTTTTTCATAGCTAAATTAGAAGTTAGTTATTTATCGGAATCCCGCCAAAAAGCTAACTAGAAAGTTTGTTATTTTAATCAATTGATAATTTTTTTCTGCAGGGTACGTACATATGTACACACATCCATATGTAGTTATCGCGTTGTTGCAAGTAATTTGCTTTGCAACAACCGAAGAAAGTGCTTGCTGTTGCAAGCCACTTGGTATACATATTTTGCGCTTTCGCACTTTTTTCTTTAGTTTTCGTTTTACTCTCTATAAAAAAAACTCCAAGCAGTTGCGTAATAAACATGTTGCAAGCAAAAGTTGTGTAACGACTGCTGGTATTCGTTGCTCTTATTGTTGTTTTATTAGCAAACAGAGCGGTTTGAATGCAAGTGGGCGCTACAACTGCACCAAGATGTTAAAGCGGAAGTTTATTTGAGCAGCAGCGGAACGACGAAGATAAGCGGATGGGTAAAAGTAGGACTGCGTAAATTACTTCATCGTTTTAATCTTTTACGCATCGTAGATATCAAAGTGAAAGTAATGAGAGTAACAAATAGTAAGTCCTTGTATTTCTAACGACCCTGTGTAAAAAGGACTCATGTGGGAGTTTGTGGTAGAATAAATCTTATAGAATACCTCGGTATGATTTAATTAGTAACATAAAGGAGATCGTGTTTTTTGGAATAATAGAGATAGGATAGCCTTGAAATCCAACGGAAAATCACTCTTGCCAACAAGTGCTACTTTGGACTGAGTAGGCAATTGAGAAGTAAAGTCCTCTCTCGTCGTACAAAAATCACACTCTATAAGTCACTCATCTTGCCTGTGCTGGTGTATGGCGCGGAGGCATGGACAATGAAACCATCTGATGAAGCGGCTCTTGGAGTATTCGAGAGAAAGATTCTACGGAAGATTTACGGGCCTTTAAGAGTTGGCAAGGGCGAGTATCGCAGACGATAGATGGATGAGCTGTGCGAGCTTTATAACGACATGGACATTGTGCAGCGAATTAAAGTACAGCGGCTCCGCTGGCTAGGTCATGTCGTTCGAATGGACAGAAATGCTCCAGCACTGAAATTATTCGACTCGAAACCCGCTGGTGGTAGCTGGGGAAGAGGGAGGCCTCCCCTGCGTTGGAAAGGCCAGGTGGAGAAGGACTTGACTTCGGATTAGTTTGAATAGCTCAGGTCGCCCTGCTGCATCATGTAGTGCCTGGCTACCTAATAGTTTATGTCTTGTACCGATAGCTACTTATTACGTATAATAACATTTTATTTAAACTATGTATTCCAATAGGGTTTATCATTATAAATTAAATCGTGGTAAATATTGAATTTTCGGCGGCAAAAACAGCAAGCAAATACTGAATACTTTATTTTTGCCATCATTGTCCACAATATGTCCCGGCTATACATTAGGCAGTCCGTTATTTCCCAAGTTGGGTTTTCTTTCCTCCTGCCCCATGAATTTTTAGTTTTTGCCCTAAATGAGTACCAAATCCATGCAAAATTGTAGCCAGCAAAATTTCTATAAAATTATATATAATACAATTTTGTTTAATAATGACTTTATTTCGACCAATGAAATCTAAAATAATATTTATGTTTACAAAAAGGCAAAATAATTAGATTAGAAATATAAGAAGAAAAGAAGTCTATTTTTCGGTTAAAAGGAAAAAAGTTTAGGCTTTTTATTATAAGAGTCGAGTCAATATATGTTTGAAGCAAAGCAACTTTGATTTCATTTAAATTATGCGGTAATAGGTTTGTTTTATATACAGGGTGTTCCCGAAGTCGACCTCAAGCCGGAAACTGGTGACAGGTCATAATAATAATAGTTATCAGAAAAATATAAAAAAAAATCTATGTCTTGTATTTTTAAAATTATAAGCGTTCAAAAAAACGAAAAAACCTACACCCTGTGATGGTTTTTTAATTTCCGTTACTACAAATTTCTACTTGTTCTCAATTTTATTTTTATTATGTAACTCCGAGTAATGCTTCTGTAAAATGTTGTCAAAAATTTATAGCCAACTGATCTAGCTTGGAAAAAAATGCCACTTTTTGCCCAAAAAAAAAAATTGAAATTTAATGCTTCGCCTAATTTTAACTGACGTACTGAAAAAAAGTACAACACTAGTTTGGCAAGTAACTTTGAAAGTTGGCGCATTTAGATTTATCGCTAGATTGTTTCATAAATTATGGACAATTTTGATTTTTGTAAAAAAAACTCAATTTTTGAATTTTTTTTCTTACTTATATAAAACGATTGTAGTGTACCCAAGACTTTCCTTGAAGCCGTAACTTTGAAGGTAATTCCAGTTTGAGTAAGATGGAGATAGTCATTTTACGAAGTGTGAGCGGGACAGAGAGTGACGCCACGTTTTCCTGGCTTGTTACCCGTTTTCAGTTTGACGTCGACTTCTGAGACACCCTGTATAATAAAAAAAAGCCACAATCTCTTTTTAATAGGCTCTAGCACGTAGCACCCCGTTTTGGAATCTACTGGACTTCACCAGGTGCTCGACGTTACTTTGTTTCTTAATACTTAAGGACATTATTATTAAGGTCACTTCTGGTTATATGGCATGATTTCCAAAACTGAAAAAGGTAATTTAAGGAAAAGAATGAGAATTTGTATCAGGAATAAAAGCGGCCATATCCAGAATGAATTATAATAAATAAAAAGATTAAATTGTTAAGTTTTTTGCTTTATTCACGTATTTTTGAAATTTTTTCCTTATTATGGAATTTTACCCTCCACTTTACCCTCAAACTTTATCAAGCAGCCATTTTAAAATGTCAGGGCTTGGTTCAAGTTTTATTGATTATTTTTATTAACTGACATATCCTTTAACTAAAAACAGAAAAAAAATCGGACCCTTGAACTAATATTTAAAACTTGAACTATTATTCACACAGCGTAAGAACATATAAACCAATTATTCAGAAATATCTACTTCTAACAATAGAACAACTTTTCCGATTTTCCCTGAAGAGTATATAGCATATAAAGAAATTATATGAATTTTCCTAGAATCTCCATGCAATTAGCTAATAAGAACAAATATGGAAAAAACAGTTTTCAAGTTTCCATACTTTTGAATTTCTCGAGTGTGGAGCATTCTGCAAGTCCAATTTATGATCACTTTGTCAAGCGATGGGGGCTGTACCACGGCAATGGTTTGCACAATGTTGCACTCCAAGTCGTCGAAAGTTTCCGGGTTTTTCTCATTAATCAATAACTCTCCGTAACCTGTGAGAAAATTATCTAGGAGCGTTAAGTCGCACGATTTTGGTGGCCAATTGACTGTTCCATTTCGAGAAGTAACGCATGGGGCAAAAATATTTTTATATATTTATTGAATTCGCCATATTGGATCCGCGATTTTGAATTTTAAAAATGCATGATCATATTCGTAATCAGCGACCCACGGAACCCCTGAGTTACAATTTTCCATTTTTTATCAAATTTTCAAGAATATAACCAATTTTTTTTTTACCTGAACCAATTTCGTAGAGAGGACGAATAAACTAGCAAGCCTTTTTCCGCCATATTGGATCTGCCATTTTGAATTTTGGAAACTGCCACTAGGTATTAAAAAGTATTTGTTTTATTAAGATTTTAATACCTTGTCCGGTTTTTATATGTACCTAAACCAATTTTAGTGAGAGGCGGGCTTCCATTGACGAGGAACGCCTCATATGAATGTATCTGTATTTGTATGCCGATTTGATTAATTTTGTTTTCATTAACTTTTTTATTTTGTTTGCTAATAGTAAGTTTTTGCTTTTACTGATATACATATTTTAAACCAATTTAATAAAAACTGAAGGAAGCTTCATATTTTAGTTGTCAAACCGGAAAATGTTTAATTAAATTACTGCTTTTC
>JAPVRG010297843.1:0-17176 GCA_029783565.1 Rhagoletis cerasi
TGTCCACCCTGATCATGAAGTCAAAAGCCTGAATTGTCTCCTTCGTTAATGACTGCTTTATGATTGAAATGGACGAAACATGTGATTTTCATTTGGTATGTACATTCATGAAAAAGAAAGACCAAAAACGGCCGACAGGAAAACAAAGAAAATCACCCTATGCTTTCCTACAATAAAAAAGGTCTCCTAAATATCCTTCGTTTGAGAAAAAAGCCAAGAAAAAAGTATGCCGAGGTTTGTCAAGATAACGCCCAAGCTATTCAACGACTACAGATCGACGGAACAAAATTAAAGGCCGTCAGTTACGAGTAGGTTTATACTGTCTGCGGAAATCGGCAGTCGGCATAGACAATAGTCACAGTGATCAGCAGAAAAACTCAGCAGCGGCGAAGAGAACCTCAATCGCTCGTCAACAATCCATACCTCTTTTTATGGACTATGCCCTCCAGTCGCTGAAGTGAGACAACCCTTTAAGCTTGCGGAAACTTCGCTCTCAACAGCGTCTGATGTTGGCCATAGACATCTGTCTTTATATCCGCAGAGCAAAACCAGCACATAGAAAACCAAAACATGTTCGGCATAAGGGTTTCCAAAAACGATGTAACAATAATCTCACTACGTGCCGTAAAAATATAGTTTTAAGAAGGCATTCTACTCCTGTCTCCAGCGACGAGAAAGTACTATCTCAAGATCATCTGATCCGTAGGCTAAACACCTATGGAGCCAACGTATACTCTGAAACTACTGGCATCTACTCAGCAAGCATAGTTCTTAGCAGAGCTAGGTTGAGTGGTGTCGCTGCCTTTCTTTTATTTACTTTTCCTCCACTTCTAAAAATTTTTTAAAATATGTTAGTTCTCTATGAAAAACGCCACAGGGCCTTCTGGTGTTTTTACTATGCCGTCTATCGGACTAACATAATTTTCGCCCTTCTAATACCTTTGACGTCCGGTATCCAGATAAAATGATACAAGTTAGAACTTTTGATCGCAGAAGGATAAATTGCATTCGTGTGTACTTGTTATGGTGTTGCATGGCAGAGCTGTCAGGCAAACAAAGCCTCACATAGACAGGATGGGCCCGTAGGGTTTCCAGCAATCAGAGACATTGACTTAAATCTTTGCAGACGCTACTCTAATGTATTAGCTTCTATGTCGCATTTCCGCTTAGAGTAGGACTCCACACCAAGTTTTTTAGATAATCTACATATTGAGCGCTGATTACCTGAAAAACTTCATGTGGAGTACTACTCTTACTTCACATTATACCCAATTCAAAGGCTTGCGCTACAGGTAGTGCCCCGTAAGCATTTCCATCAGGAGTCTAGAGACCTCTCGAATTTTAAAGAGAAAAACAGCAGTAAATCTACTGTCAATTGATTCAGATTATAGTAATATCTACCAACGAATGGTTAATCAGGAAAAACATAAATTCTAAGGATGATTTGTGAACTACATACGCGTACTTATATGAGATAGGTAAAGATGACGCGTCGACCAGAAGTTTTTTCCGATGCTTCCGATGTCGAAAGTTGAAATTAACGACGATATCGTTAAAGAAAAGTACGATGAATAGTTAGTTGCTTTTTTTATAGCCAGCCAAAGTATACATATGTGGTGAGTTAGGTGAATTGTATTCTAGCAGCAGTTACGCTCGCTTTGCCCCTTTTACATCTTGACACCTCTGCGCTTTCTCTCTACCTCTAGTTTTAAACACTAGATACTTTCGAAACTCAGGCTCGAGGTCATGCTATTCATACTTTCTTTCAGGGCTTAGATTTTATGAAATTAGGTATGGAAATTACAGCAGTAGTACGTAATTTGCTATAAAGTTTTTTGAAACATGTAAATTTGTACATTTATTTCACAGACAACCTGCGCGACTAATATCTATGGCAAACGGCTAAGAGTTAGGCCATCTGGCTAGAAATTCTTAAGTAAACTTGTCATGAACACATAAGTATACATGACGATGCATAAAATGAAAAGCAATAAATACGAGTATGTCCACACGGCTTCTGGAAAATAATAGTACTGTATACATTAGACCGTACCACCTTACAAGCGAACAAAAAAAGACTTCGCCACACTCTTCGCCTGACTCTAAAGTATTTTTGCAAGGCGATTTCGAAAAAAACAATTTTTGCGGCCAAACCTAGGAGTCGCTTTTTTAAATTTTTCGGTGGCACCTACATTCGGCAATAAAATTTTTTTCTTAAAATAGTTTTACTGGAATTATAAAATTACTTCTTTGGCAAAATATGTATTATTTTTGGCAAGCTTTAATTTACTGACTTAAGGGTGTACGTTAAGGTGATAAGAACTGAGATCTGCTGGGTAATTACGAGAACAGGGTACTTGAGTTCAATGAACAGCTGTGTTCTCCAGCAAAAACAAATATCCAGTAACTTGCGAGCAACTTCATTTCCAAGAATTGCTCCCAATGAGAGCTATCCAAAGAAGCACAAAAACGCTAACCTTGCTAGTAGTTACTAATTTCATGGAATTTCAGTTAATAGTTATATTTTGGCAGTTTTAACTTTTCAATACCAAAAATGTATTCCTTCTCTTGGGTCAAATGCAATAAGCAGCATGTAAACGGCTGTGTTTTTTACTGGCAAAAATTTACCCAGTAAAAATCCAGCAAAACTTGCAAGTCAGCTGTCATTTTCGCTCTCTCAATTTCCTCTACTATGCTTTTTGGAAGTTTTTGCGTACGAAAACGCCAAAACATGAAAACTTTTAAAAATTGTTACTGGATTTTGCTAGAAAGTGGATACAAAAACAAAACTAAAATCATCGATATATCATGCTTTAGATCCAACTGTAAATGCTGAAGATAAGACGAAAAATGTAAAAAAGACTGTTGCAAAAAAAACCAAATTTTTTTTGAAATTGCCTTGCAAAAATACTTTAGACTCAGAGGTGTACATTAGGGCGATCCTTACTACCAAATGAACTATTTTTTATAGTCTCAGCGCCTCAATCGGTAATACCACAGCCAAAGATATCACATATAAATTTTGGTCCCGATTAGAGACGGCTAAGGCGTGTCAAGCTTTGGTTTCCTCGAGAGCGGTGCCGTCAAAAAGCGTTCGTAACATTACGTTGCCGAAAACGTTGCAAAGTAAATTTTATATAAGTGACAACCAATGAAGCGGCTATGCATACCGTAACGTAATTTAGCGGCACCGTAACATTTATGACGGTGACAGTGACGGTGCCAAACAATTCTGCAACGTTTTTTGAGAACGCAACATATGAAGCGGTGAGTGTTTATTTTTATTAATATTGCATATATTTCAACAATTTTGTAGAAAACAACGCAATTTTAACATATTAATCTAATAAATTTCAAGCTACATATAATCGGAAAGATGGAGACCAAACGATGGCCAGAAGACATAAAATGTGAAGCAAATAAATCGAAGAAAATGCTATCATGTGAACTAACGTTACGTTCATCTGGCTTTACATAAAAGCGGCACCGCTATTAGCGTTGGAAATAGCGTTCGGTATGGTGAGGTCGTAATATTACGGCACCGCTTTTCGAGGAAACCAAAGCTTAAGAAGCACCAATAGTTCAGTCGAATGAGTTTAGTGATTCTAGTGATTCTAGTGATTTTAGCGTTTTATAGCAACAAAACATGTACAAACGACGAGAAAGCGACAGCATGCGAAGGCACACTAACACACTCTCACTTTCAGCTCACGCTTGTTTTCGGTGGCGCCCGTAGTGGCACCAAGCGGAACACAAATAATATTAAACTCACTCAAATTATTTTCAACCTCTCACTCGAACAAATTAGTAAAATCCAGCTGGTAGACCATGGTACAACTATTAAAGGTATTGTCTTCCCAGAGAGTTTTGCTTCACATCGAAATTCGTGCTCCCTTATTTTCATTTTGACGCAGTTCAATGTTGATTCTTTTACTTTTATTTGGCTTTGCTTTTTGTTTTCGCGCAATTTAATTTTTATAATTTTTCTAAACAAAAGAAAAAACGTTTGAAATGAAGTGAGCCATAAAAATTTTGAATTTATTTACTAAGCAAATGTTTTTTTTTTGGCTTTTGCAAATTACGTACGTTCTCTACAAGAAGGTTTGTTTAAGAAAATACGTGTATATATATGGTATACAGGGTATAGAAATATCCCTTTTCCCTAGAAGTAAAACTTTTAGCGTGGGCAACAATGATGTTTTTCAAATAAGGCAGATCGGAATATGCGCTCTCTGGGAAGACAATACCTGTAATTATTGTACCATGCTGGTAGACTATACTTGATAGAGACAAAAATTGCCGGCACAAATAAGAGTAAGTATATTTTGAGTGTGTTCTTGTTTTGGTGGAAATTACTCTTAGTCATTTTTGGAATTAGTGTAAGGACTCATTTGCACTAATTGTTATGGATCATGAATAAGTACACTAATTTTTTTATTACTCAAATCCGGCCTCTGATGTAGACTATATACAATGAACTTGAACTTTGACCCCTGTGCGACACGCCTAACCGACTCCAATCGTGACCAAAATTTATGAGTGATATCTGCCCCTACAGTAGTATCGATTTTGGGTATTAGATGAAAAAAGATTCATTTTAATTTTTTGAGTCTCCATAGAGGAATCTGAACTTTAATCCCTAAGCGACACGCCTAAATGTTCTCCGATCGGGACCAAAATGTATGTGTGATATCTTTGACTATATTAGCATCGATGTAGGTGTTGAAGTTTGCGAAATATGATGTAAAAATGAGCTTCATACATTTTTTAAGGACCACCCTAATGTACATACTTTATGGTGCTGCAACTAAAAACACTAGAGGACGACCGAACCTCGATTTTTAAGGCCGAACCGAACCGAACATTTTCAAGGGCCCAAGTAATAAACAAGCAATGACTTTTTAAAAATGAAGTATTATTTTTGATAAAAAAGCAAAAAATTTACATACTTTAGTTTCAATCACATAAATTTCAGAAAGTAACATACTTACATAAGTATTCTTGTAAAAATAACATAAAAAACTTGTTATGGCATGTGTACATGTGGTAATAATTCAATAATTAAAGTTCGGCCAAAGTTCGGCTTTTTTTTTTGCCGAAGCCGAACCGAAACAGAACCGAACTTTTGTGGCCGAACATGGCCGAAGCCGAAGCCGAAGTTCGGTCGTTCTCTAAAAAACACATATTTTATCTTACACATCAGAGGGGGTTATAGCATTTTTCAAAAGCACTTTTGTTTTGCAGCATTAGAACACTTTTAAAGTCTTGTTGTTAATCGAAATAATCGATGAAATAAATCTGAAAAAATAAATACACCCACCTAGCCATTTCTATGTGAATAGTTGTTCATGGTACATACATGCATTGGCAAGAAGGTCCGAAAACCTCATTATGTTTTACATTTTTTATTAGCTTTTTAGTTTTTTTTTTGCAAAATCAAGTAACATTTTTAGCACATCTTTAAGTCAAGGAGCAATGAAATAATCACCATTTCGAATTCACTTATATCAATGTTATCGACTGGGCCCTAAAAATTTGTTACTTACTCAAAACCATACAAATTGTGTATCATGGTTTTGTGCTTCGTTAATTGCCAACGCTGGCAGCTATGTGCCATTTTCACAATCGGGAGTTAACTCACATTCGGTAGTTAACTATAGATTTTCAGTAAAAAAAATTACGAGTTAACTGCCGGATGTGAGTTAACTCTCCACTGTGAAAATGGCCCTATGTTGTCTTTCATTGTCTCGTGTTTGACAGATTTCACTCAATACTGACGTATGAAGCAGTCGCAAAATGGTTTACTACGGTGATCGAGTTTTTATAGTTGCTGCTCTAAAATCATTTTAATTCTGTTGTCTATATGTCCTTTTAAGAATAGAGGGCTTTTAATAACGTGCTACACGAGTCGATATTAAAAGCCATATTAAGCTCGGAGTCGAGAACAACTTCCTTAGGCTTATCGCTGCATGTCCCGCTACGGAAATTTATTAGGGGAGTGTGGTTGTACCCCGCAGGTTGGCTTTCTCTCATCCTTTCTCGAAATCGTCTTCGTTAACGACGTTTCTGAGGAGCTGGAAAAGAGACGGGTTCGCGTTCTCGCCTATGATACGATGCTGCACTTATCGGCAGAGGAAAGTTTCTAGACACTGTACGGCCTTACGCTGGGGTGCTTAAACGCAGTGACAAATTATTCTACTAGCTGCGAGCTCACTATTAGTCCAGGAAGAATGAAGCTTGTCTTTTTGGCCGGGAGATTTAAGGTGCGTGCTGCCCATTTTCCCCGATCGGTGACGTTCTTTTTTGGGCTCCTTATCCTAGTATGGCCTTTGGGAGTGATCTTAGATAGGAAGCAATCCTGGAAGAAAAATATTAAAGAGCGTGTGAGAATGGCATCAATTGCTTTACACTTCTGTAAAAACGACATAGTGAAGAGGTGGGGTCTCTCTCCAAAGGGAATCTACTGACTGTATGAAACCAGATCTAAGCCAATTAAATATGTTGTAATTTACCTGAAAAGTGCAGGGTGTCGCCATTCCTTGTACCAGTGGGACCCTCCCGCCCACTCCTACTTTAGCGTCTAATGATATGCTTTGCGTCGTACCCGCTGACTCCGTCATCAGGCTAAGAAGAACTGGTCTCTCCTTCAACCCAACGTATGAGTACTTGGAAATTTTTGGAAACTTAGACTTCTACCGTACCGAGATTGGCTATGATTAAATGATTCTCTACACAAATCCTTCTAATGGGTGGATGCCTCTGGAGCAGAGCTCAAATGAATATATGTAGCATTTTCACCTTAAATAAAACCTTATTCAAATTAAATGAAACCTTTTCAATTTGAATGAAACTGTTTTCTAAAAGGGGAAAATTGCAAAAGTGCAAATCAATCCGAAAAAAGCAAAAACAAAAGACGGTGCTTAGTGAGATGATTCGGAAATTATATACATTGGCGTATTTTATTGTAAAGAAATAAAAGTACTCAATTGTACACATCAGACATTTCTGATTGAGTTAAAATATTTTTAATTTTAAATACTTTTTCTTGGGATCAGAAAGAGTTTCGGCAAAAACTTATGGGGCATTCCATGCAAAAAAGGAAAACGATATAAATTTTAAAATTCAATTAATTATCTCTATTTCTGTTGTAAGATATAGCTAAATGACTATATGTCATTAATCTGTTGAAAAATATTAAAAAATTTTAAAAAAGATTTGAATTTTTGTATATGGAAAGTTGTTCTTACATAGTTACCTTTGGGACAAATTATGACTAGGATAGCATCGCTTTTGTCGGCTATTTTGTCAGATGTAGAAACGGGTGCGTGCATTTTACATAAAGCGAAGAATATACTAAATTATTACATAAAAATAAAGTGTAAAGGTATGTAGGTTTTTGTGTATTTGTTTTCTTAACAGATGCATGTCGCGTGTCCCACCACTCACGAAAAAATACATAAATTTTGTTTTCCTAACCTCAAATATGACTTAATGAATTCAGTTATTTCTAGAAGTAACAATAAACACGTGGTGTACTATTTTAACATCTTTTAATAGTTAAATGGTCATATTGTGGTTTCGAGACTGTTTTGAAATATGTCCCAGCAGTAACATGTGACTTAACTTTAATATGCTTCGCCTAACTTGTACTTAATTTCGGTGATTTTTCGCCATTTTTTTTTTTTGGGTGATTGAATGCCACAGAGAGAAAGAGGAAATTTCGAGAGAAGATAAAGGAAGGCAAGAATAAATGGAGAACAAACGCAAAAACCGATTCAGGCACTGGAAGTTTTCAAAACAGAAAATGTTAACTTTTTTTGAAAAATATTAATAGTTTTAAAGATGTTTTTAATTAATTATGATCATTTTCTCTTATTTTAGTTGCGGAAAAGACAATTCCTTAATTTTGATTTTAATAAATAGAGCTTATTGAGATTTTGTTATTAAATTGTTTGTTTCTTTTATTTACATTATTTTTGTTTGCAGTTACTGGTTTCTGTTTAATGCTGCATGTTAAAATTTATAAATAACTACATTAATAGAGCTCAAAACAATAAAAACTCTGATTTCAGTTTTATCTTATTTTGTACTTGCCCCACCAGTCACAAAGGCCTGTCCCAGCAGTCACAACTTTAAATATTACCTAATATGTCTATGAAGGTTATATCGGCCTAGTTTTTAATGAAGACGAAAGCGTATAGTATATATTTTACAACATAAAAAAATCTGTGTTAAAAATTAAGTAGTTTGGCTAAAATTGGTATTTGAGTGCACAAAGGTAAAACTGAGAGAGTCACATTCATTCAAAAAATAATTACAAAGAACTCAGAAATGGTTTGGAATTTTTTTTAAAGGAATTTTATACACTAGTTATTTAGATATGTTAAAAAATATATTTCACTATTGTTTAAGTTCCGACGACATAGTTATAATTAAGAGTTGATCACATTCTGGAGTCAAATGTCCCAACAGTGACAATGGAATGCCCCTATGATTAAATTTTTAACAACTATAAAATAATTCTGAAATTTATACTTTGTCAAGAAGATGGACTCTAAATTAGCCAAGTTTCGGATAACGAAAGTTGTTAAGAATTTTAAATTATAAGTTTTTGCCAAAACTCTTTCTATTTTAAGATTGGTTTGCACTTTTGCAATTTTCACCGTTTTGAAAATAGTTGCATTCAAATTTAAAATAGTTTCATTCAAATTAAAAAAGATGTCATCAAATTTAAAAAAGGTTTTTCATCCCTTGTCAAGTTTGGTTTGGTTTTTCATTCAATTCAAAAAGGGTTTCATTCAGCTTAACAAAGGTTTCATTTAATTTGAAAATGCTATATATTGGCGGACTGTTCAAAGTTGGACGATATAGTAGGAGCAGAGGTATTTTTTGAGGCTTCTTAATTTCTGTCGCAAAGGTCAAGCGGATGTGGCCACCAAGCTACACTCAAAAGTGCATGTAAAACCACTAATGAAAAGTGTTTATTTTCAACCAGAATCTCTGTAAATACACTCAGAAGATGTCCAGATACCCGGGTATCGAGCAATGCGAGTAGCTCGATACTCGCTCGAAACTCGTTCATTGCTCAGCTGTTCAAATGTTTGTTCAAAATTTTCAAGCTTTTGAACAATTTCATCAACAAAAGAAAATTTGTAATTGTAAACTATATTTGTTGTATTTTTTTGTTCATTAAAAGCATTTTTTTATTTGAATTTCTAACAATCTTTGCATTATATATCAATAATTTGAAAAATTTAAAAAGTTGCTACAAAAATGTCAATATAATCAAAAAGAACATTGCTCAAATTACTCGAAAAAACTTGAATTACTCGAGGTCATGCTCGAAACTTTTCGAGTAATGAGCATTGAACAAGTGTGCGAGTACTCGTTGCTCATATACCCGGGCTGTTTGAAAATGTGCGAACAAAATCGACAGCTCTACTACAAATAATAAACATTAAGTGCACATATTTAATCAATTCTAAACATTTTATGTGTAAAATTGCCTTATTCATAAAAAATTAAATAACTTTAAAAAAGGTATATAAATTGAAAAATGTATGAAAACGTCAAATTGTAAAGCTTTTTAAATCTATTTTATATTATATGAATAATTCAATACAAATGGCGGCGAGTACTCCTTGCGAGTTTACGATTACTCCCCATTGCTCCGTATACTTCTATGTATAAGCGTATTATTTTGTATACTCCCTGCAAACCAAAGTTCCCGAAATCTTACCGAAATCTTTAAGAATATCGGATATTTATTCAGATTTTTGTACGAATCTTTAAAGAAAATCATATGAAGTGGTTGACACGAACTCGTAAAGAAATTTCTGTACAATTTTTTAAAAGAAATCTAAAAAAATTCTGAATATAATCCGAGAAAGCTCCTCACAGCGCACCGATTTTCTACCGAAATTTCGTAAGCAAATCGAAGAGTACACAATAAATATAAATTTAGAAAATTCGGCATAAAATCGGAAAGGAAATATTGATTTCTTTAACATTGTATGTCCTAGGAGGACGAGTAATCCCTTTTACCTCCTAAATGAGCGATCAGGGAGTACACACAGAAATATCATCCCACAAACCTCCTAAGGTAGCAATACGGGAGTACTCTCAGAATACCCTCCCAGAAGCCTTCCAAAAAACAACAAGAGAGTGCTCCTAGAAAACATCCCCATACTCCCAATCGGGCAATAAGGGTATACTCCCATAAGGATCATTCCAGAGGCCTCCTGTACGAGTAATAAAAAAGCGTTTCTATTCTCCTACATTCCTCCAGTTTAAACAAATGTTGTCATACATACCGACGGACCTTAAAGCTGGCTGTCCAATTTAATTAATTGTATCTTGCTTTCATTTTTTTAATAAGAAAAATATATACATAAGTTACATATCTGTCTTGCTTTCTTCATGAGACATTTTTTCAAACGAGGTGCATATAGATCCCTTATCAATCAAAAGGAGTACTCCAGGATTGCTCGCTTAGGAGACTTCGGTTTTTTGCTCCTAACAGAGTAATAACGGAGTACAAAACCGAAAAATCTTACTTATTGCTCAAATATCAGGACAATGGGAGTGCTAACTTATTCCTCATCTCCCTTCAAGTTCTAATGAAAATTTTGAATTTTGTAATTTAATTAACACGGTGTGTAAATTGGCACACTTTAAGAAAGTAAACTGGTTACCTGTCTTAATATGCGTAAATTTAAACAAAAATCTTTTAGAGGGCACGTACAAGTGTAATGCCGATTAGAGGGGTAAATATCTACTCTGGCAGCTAAGAGGTAATAAGAAGATTGCTTATGGTGCGACCGAAACTGGTCGGTTAATGCCTGACCTCTCCTTTGTCGCTTCTGATTAGTTCCATTGAAAGTTTATTTGATCCAGAGCAAAAGGACATTGCAGCAAACTGCATGGCTGATGAAGCAGTTAGAAAATGCCTCATGAGGTCATCTCTCATGACAGAAAGGGTAAAGTAGTTTAGGGCGATCGATGGAGCTTATTCAGCTCGCTCAACACCAACTCTTGGTTCTGACAGAAGTTCTGACCGACTAAATGTAATTTTGGACCCCTATTGTCGTAGCTGGTCAGAGGAAGAGGGGGAATCATCTCAGCATTTTCTTTCAATCTTAGAATTAATTTGGTTATTTAACTTAATTCCATTTTATTTTAGCAAACGAGTCCTATTTGTAGTGTGATCAATTGGACTTGGGTTCGATCCCTGGTCCGAGCCACATCTAAGTTAGAAACAGTTTTTTCTAACAGCAGTCGCCCCTCGGTATGCAATGGCAAACCTCCTAATGAATATCTGCCTTGAAAAAGCTTCTCATAAAAAAACCTTTGTCGTTTGGGGGTGGCGTTCAGTTGTAGCTCCGTCCAAAAGTGTAAGCGCCAAAATATTATTACTATTATTTGGAGCAAAAAACGAACAGAAATAATCAAAAATTAACACTAAAAATCAAAAAAAACTGCAGAGGATGTTTATGAAATATACAAAAGAAATAGGATATTTAATCATTTATAAGCAGAATAGTCAAATAACTTTTTGTAACTTCGTTCGTTCAAAAATTAAAACAAACAAATAAAGAAACGTTACAAGACGTAGGCAGGATGTTATGAGTTTTCGCATACGTGGCTTTAAAGCACTTTTTGATGTTTTAAGATTCTCTCTCTGCTTTCCCCAATAAATCTCACATATTCTTAATTTTTCCGAATTTTTAAAAAGTTTCACTTCTGTCACTTGTAGGGTGCACACGCGTGTTTTTTTCTGCAAATGTTTTTAATGAAATATGCAACAATATTAAACTAAAACACTATCTTAAAGCGATTGAGAAGTCAAATATATTTTAAAAAATTTCAATAACTTTTACAAAACAGTCTTTATGCCAAAATAAAAAACAAACATGTTAAGAGAACATTATATTTGTAAACTGTTTAAAAATTTAGCGCAATCGGTATTACCAATCTCGAGAAAATAAATAACATTACAAAATTTTATAAAAAGTTAATAGCTATAACTTCGAAAATAGTTCGAATTTGAAAAATTTTCAAATTTGAACTTTTTTTATCGTTTTGAACCAGAAAAATCAATTCCACAAAAAACGGCCAGCCGTCGAAAAAATTTTGGTACACTTCAGAGATTTTGACTCATTTGTAAGTTAAAATAACTCAGTTATCTCTTGACCAATTTTTATTTTCTTTAATTCTTTAAAAAGATTTTTTTACTTTTTTTGAAATTAGCCCTATCACCTCCCACACTTCTTTTTGTAAAAACAATTTCACAAATTTTTGTAGCTTAATTAAGTAATTGGTCAATCTTTTGAATGTTGCAATAATACCAGCTTTCCTTATTCAATAAATCCTTCCATATATATTTCTGAAGGGTATTATTTTAAAAGCACGGAAAGATTTTTACAACTTCAACGTACATATATTATAGTTAAAACACTCATTACACTTTCTATGAACATGAAATGGTATTATAACTTAACTTTTAGGTATTATACGAAGAAGAGATATGCCCATAAAAGGTAATAGCAAAATGATCAAAACGACAAGCTGAGTAGATTTAGTCATGTCGGCCTGTTTGTGTGTCCTTTTGCACGAACACGTATTCTTCCTCTTCTTGACTGACGCTGTAACCAACTAGGCGATTCTGGCCGAGTCCAACAAAGCACGCCGTCGTTTCTCTTCTGTGTGTTCCCTCCATAATTTACGGACGTTCTAGACATCGGTCACTAGGTTGTTCTTACAGGAGTTCGTCATGGTCTTGAAACCTTTCGTAAGTCGCCTTACTTTCAGGTAAAATGTTCGGGCATTTTTCCTGTCGGTCAGCATTTCATGCTCTTTGAACTCCCGTATTTCGACCGCTCCCTTTTTATTACGGAAAATATAGCTCGCGTTGCGCCCGATCGCAGCGTAGCCGTTTAAGCGATATTTTTTTTCTCTGCAGTTTCGTGACATTCTTCATCGAACCAGTTGTTCTTTCGGGATCGCTGAAATCCGACTACTTCTTTTGCGGCGGTAGGTAATGAGCGAAAAATGTGTTTTCACTGCTAGCATATGTCGGTTTGTTGAAAGGTGCTCTCTGAGAGCAGGTGTGAGAGTCGATCGGTGAATAAATTGGCAATCTTTGGAGCTTTCATTGCATTTCTGGACTCACATTTTTTGCTGCACAGAGGCGTGTGTCTTGGCTGCAAGAAGATAGTGATCCGAGTGGATATTTGGGATCTAGCACTGCATACTACCATATTTCGGGCCCCAGCGATGTCGATCAGTCTCAGTTATTGCACGTTTCACCGTGGAGGCTGAATTTTCTGACGGTGCTACCGTCCTTGCATGCATTGTTAACTTTTTACGCATTCATGTATTTCTAAATAGAAAACAATTTAAAAATAAATCAGACTCATTCATATTAATGATTGCTCCTTCCAATTTTTTATTTTATTTTTTTGTGGACTATTTTTTGTTTTGAATGCACTGAATCTTATGGGTAATGTAACCTCATAAAAACAATAACATGTTTTACCTTTAAGTAGTGTAAGTGATGAAATTAATTCCCTCAAATAAAAACTCCTATGGAATTATGAAACGAATTTTTGAATCTTATGAATGAATACTTTAATGCATAAGTGAGTACAAACATATGCACATAAACAAATTGGAAAATAAATTAAAAATGCTCATGAAGAAAGTATTGCATTGTCTATAATCCGAACTCCTATTAAAGAAGGATTTGTCTTGGAATTTATAAAAACCAACTCGAAGGCTGAAAGGGATGACACCTGTACTGTTAAAACAATTTATATTATGAAGATAGATTTTACATAGTTTAAAGGTCACCCTTAAAATAAATTTGAATATATCCAAATTTCTTAAGTTTGGTCTCTGCCGGAACTGCTGTTGTTGTTAATTAGATTTTAGAAACTAATGCTTTGTATTAATTTTTCTGTTACCTTTGTATTACATCATGACAACGAACTACCTTTAATGTTAAATTTGACAACGCATGTTTTACACAACAACCAGTTTCCGCCTGTTGAAAAAAAAATATTGCAAACAATAAGTAAATAAGTTCGAATGAAATTCAAAGGATTTGAAATTATAGCAAAGCTTAAAAAATTTATTGAAAATAATGACGAGAATATTAACAATATTTTTATGTACATTTCATGTAGTTCCTGGGGATTATCAATGCCAGCAGTGAACCGTCCAGCATCCCTATTATTCGGATAAAAAATTATAAAAAATATTTGACAAAATTAAATTGTAGAGCTAGAAAAAAATATAAATTATATGACCAATGCATTTTTTGGTGAATGTAGTTTCTTTTTTGTAAATTTTAGGAAAAATGTTAAAATTACTGGCTCTGCCAAAAATTATGTCGGCAGTTTATTTTTTACAAAAAAAATTGTTAATATGTGTGTAAGTGTTTTAGAAAATGTAGACTATAGGGTAAATTGATAATTAAGAATATACATATATATGTATGTATATAGAAAAAACTAGTAAGAACTTCTAATTTGGTGGAATCTGTGTTTGTAGAAAATACACGCTTACAAAATCTATGTGTCGTCATCACTAAACATATGTATTTACAAACACAAGTAAGCGAAAATAAATTATTAGTCGTAATAATGAATCAATAAAATAAATTAAACGCAATGAATGTATTTCGAACTATTAATTTTTTGATACCAACTCTAATTTATTGGTAAGTGTATTTTTTTAGACGTTGTTTTGTAGGAATATTTTATGGCGTTTCCTTTTCTACAAAAAATGTTGCCTTTTCATTGCCCGCTCCTTAGTGTTTGTGCGAAGAGGGCACTGAGAAGGCGACATTTTTCGGTAGAAAAGAAATCGCCATTAGTTTTCTAGTTTTTCTGTTTCTAGGCTGTTTAATTTTCTAGTCTTACATATGTGCATATATGTACATAATAGTATACTGATCGACACTTAATTGCCAACAGCTTAATTTTTTAATATTATGTCTATGCCATGAAGAAGTATAGCTTATTTTGAGAGCGAAAGCTGGTTAAAACAAAAAAAAATTTCTCTCTAATCAGAAATCGAACTCTTCTCCAAGTCTATTAGAGAATTAAAAGACAACTTCATTGCTGAACTGATCGCTCAGAATTCTGTGGATCTTTGGTCAAAGTCTGCTGGTAGAAATGTACTGTTGATAATGCAACATATCGAGCCCTAACCGCCAAAAATTGTCGCTTCATGTATGTCTAACGCTCGAATCTCTTCTCGGACAAAAAACTGTATATTGCTGCGAAAAAATTATGTTCCGCAGTATCTCCACTTAAAAAAAGAAGCATTTTTTACGGTATGAGTATTAAGTTTTTAAACAGTTTTCCAATAAAGTAAAGGAACTCGACAAAATGATACGGTCTAACAAAATCCATGTAAATCCAAATTTCTAACTTTATAAAAAAATTATAAAAATTCAACAAAGTTGCACAACGACAATTTTCTAGTTTAAAGTGTCCACAAATTACCGTTGTTTTTTGACATTTTTTTTGCTGACGGTATCACGCATTTTCTTCCATTTGGTTGGAAGAAATTAATGACACCGTCGCCAAAAAGTTGTCAAAAATCAACGCACATATTTAGCTTCTTGAAACTTCCACTTCATTGCATTAGAATTTAATGGGCTTCAAAACTGCGTACCAAAATCTTGTTGTTGTTGTGAAAACTTGCTGAATTTTTCTACAGAGTTTCAAACGTGGATTTATATGGTATTTATATATGGTATTATATAATATGGTATTATATAATGAACTAGACTTTAATAAAAAAATTAATAAACATTAAACAAACAAAAGAAAATTAGTCAAAGCCATGGTCAAAGCTATTTTTTTCACATGACTGTATGGATATGCATTTTTATAGCGTGTTTCCACGAACGACTTATAGCCAGAGACCCAGAATAATAATTATTTCATGGTGGAGTTTTAAAAAAGTCATCCAAATTTTCGTAAGAATTGTAAAAGTCTTTTGATAATAATTATGTGTGAGATAAATTTTTTAAGTCAACGATAACTATTATTTTGAGACTTATATTATAAAAGTCTTTTCATAATAATTACCATTGAGATAAATATATTTAAGTCTTCAAAAAATTTTATTTTCAGACTTATATCATAAAAGTCTTTTCATAATAATGACAATAAGAATTAAGTGCTTTGGATGATATGCGAAGAGGCAACAGCAAAATTACTTTCTTAGTAACATAAACTTCATTAACGATTTCATTTGTTTTTAATTTGTTAGTTTCCGTTTCAAAGGACAGCCATAGTCCGTAACTGAACGCAAAGTAGTCCCGAAGTGCTCCTAAACTAGTCCCGAACTGGTCCCCAACTATTCCAGAACTTGATCCAAACTTGTCCCCAACTGGGCCCAAACTACTTCCCAACTAGTCCAGAACTAGGTTGGAGAGAGTCTCGATCTAGTCCCGAACTGGTCCCCAACTAGTCCTGACCTGGTTCCCAACTACCCCGAACTTAAGACTTAAAAAATATTTTCGTACTCATAATTATTATGAAGAGACTTTTATAATATAAGTCTCAAAATAAAGTCTTTGTAGACTTAAAAATATTTATCTCACTGATAATTATTATAAAAGAACTTTTATAATATAAGTCATTGAATAATAATTATAGATGACTCGAAAAATTTGTATCTTACTATAATAATTATTGGTCGACTTTTATTCTTTTCTCTTATAATAGTTATGTCTCTGCTTATAGCGTTTTGTATCAACGAATGGTAAATTTATACTACTTCTGTGAATTAAAACATTTAGGTAGCACAAAAAAAATATTTTATCGGATAAATGCAGTATTTTGGAAAAATCAGCAGCATCCATTTTTAGAATTCAAAAAGAAGTATAATACTGCCAAAAAAGTATAGATACGAGCTTTATGTATGTCGGATAATTTTCCGGATTTTAAGATAAATACAAGGCATATTAAACAAGGTAGAAGTGACAACTAGCTCGAACTCTCTTGTAGCTAGTTATAATGTCAAAAAACTGTAAACAAACGAATTAACCCTTTGAGGTTCGAATGCTATGTTTGTTACAAATTAGCATCAATTGAAACGCATCAGCATAAATACATATATATGTAGGTATACTAATTTTAAGAATTACTTCAATATT
>JAPVRG010297855.1:13115-29454 GCA_029783565.1 Rhagoletis cerasi
CGAGGTTCAGATTTAAGGGGCAGAACTTGCATGAAAGAAATAACAGCTAGACAGTCCAAAATACTTTTTAATGGCAGCAAACCTGACTTAAACTAATCACAAACTTACTTACTGGTCATTCCAGAGTATTGAGTAACAGCCAAGCTTGAGTAAAGTACATTTAGAACAGTGCAGGTAACTTGTAGGGATGCAAACATCGTGAAATGAAACATCGATGGTTCGATGTATCGATGTTTCTTCAAAAAACATCGAAATCAAAAACATCGGCTTTTAAAACATCGATGTATCGAAACATCGATGTTTTTTCAACTTTTTTCACGACTTCGCATAGTTAGAATAAATGGTTAGCTCCAGACTTATAAACAAAGCCAATACAGTATATACAATTACGTACGTATGTATATTTCGTAAACACTAAACCTACAATAAATTTGTGCGTGATAGCAGATGGATGCGGAACAGATATTAAAATAAACAGCTCACAAACGACTTCTGAAATTCAAAGCAAGAAATTATAATTAGATATAAAAGGTATTTTAGATTACTTTACCTCGCACTATATCATGAACGAATTCTTCGTATTTCGCAAGCGCACATTTCACCAACGAATTCTCCGTATTTCACAACAAACACACACGAGCAAAAGAGTGAATTAGTGGGTGTGGCAGAGCGTTTCGAAATGGAGGGTTTCGGTTTAATACAAGAAAAAGTGTAGCAAACATTTTAAGTAAACTAAATAAAATCAATTAAAAAACATCGATGTGAAACATTGCTCCGAGTAACATCGATGCATCGATGTTTTTAGATTTGAAACATCGATGGCAAACATCGATGCTTTTTGACTAAACCATCGATGTTTCAAAAACATCGATGTATCGTTTGCATCCCTAGTAACTTGGCGAGCAACAACACACCGCAAAGTCCATTATGTGCCATGGTGAAGCAGCCGCTAGCTTTAGGATTGGCTACTCTACTGAGCTGCTTAAGCAACCGTAGCTCACAAACTTCTGAAATCTGCGCTAAGGACATACGTATGTATGTACACTCTATCTGCAATTTTCACAACAACTACTTTAAGGTACATTGATACTGGTCTATCCCCCTTAAAAGTGTTCGCTGTGTTCGCTTCTTCGGATTCTTAAGTTAAAATCTGGTTCGCAGCTAGGGTCGCCTACCGGCTATCGACCGACTTAACACATGCCTACTCGGCTGTTGTTTTATCTGGTTTGGTTTGCGTCAAAGCTGATTTATAAAGCGGAATGTTTTATGATTGATTTCCATCATAGTTTTAGCAGGAACGATGCTGGTCGCATATGCTGCTCCGATTTCTTGGGGACTGTTATTGTGAAGTAAAAGCCACCAGCTCCACAACGAAACCGTTAAAACGCTGCTTGAGAACGCATGCATTCCTATAATTGTCAAGCCTGAGTTGGATTGTACCCCTGGGCACCAGATTCAGACTCGCGATCTATTAGGGATTTCATCTCTGTGAAGAGCCATTAATTCGGTCCCCGTCCAGAGCTCCACCACTCAAGAGATACATAGCTTCTTTGTTAGTTTGAGCGAGCGCTCATCCGGGAATTATACAAACTTCGCTGGACCTTGGTGGCAACTATTCTGGAAGATAACAAATACAGGGTCGGGGTATTTGTGCAGGATCCCTTTATAAGCGCTGTGCAGACCTATTAGGATGTTCCTTATCTAAGCGAAAAATGAACAAGTTATTAGATTTAATAACCTCTTCGAGAGCTGTACTAAAAATTTTTTTTAATTCCATTGCTCCTTGCATTTGCACGTGTTTTAGTAAAGGGATCACTTTCAGCAGCGGCCTTGTGAACGGCGGAGGTGATTTGATAGCAAAAGTAGTAAGGTTCGGGCCTGTAACGGTGCATTGCTTTTGCTTTTATACACTTAATAATAATTTTGAGCAACAAATTGGATATATAAATTGCAAAAGCCTTTTTTTAGCTTAAAATTGCTCCTAAAAGCTAGTGATTGGTTCAAGATGGGGGACAAACTAATATATACCAATTTCTACTTTGGGCCACTTACCTACATATCGCCCTGAAGTATAACTAATCAGTCCTAATGATTAAAAAATTATTTCCAATTATTTTTCTTGCCAGCTTTGAAACTCAACACATTTATTTCCTGAAAAAAGCGATAATTTAAGTGAACATGCATTAACGTATGGTTAAAACAATAATTAACTTTCCACGTAACCTCGATATTGAGCTTAACTTTCAATTTGCAACAAAAGACGAGAGAAAAAGTGTGGCAAAAAAAAGAAGAAAAAAAATGAAGAACTAGAAAAATTGTGTAGTAAAATAACAACTAACTTAAGTAATGAAATATAAAACCAAAACCAATAATTTGAGGCCACTGATGACTAACCATACGCAGCTCTAGCCAACATAGTAACGAACTACATACATATTTACATTAAGGTGGTCCTTAAATGCATGAAGCACATTTTTGCATCAGATTTCCTAAACCTCAACCCCTACATTGATGCTAATATAGTCAAAGATATCACACATAAATTTTGGTCCCGATTGGAGACTGTTTAGGCGTGGCGCACAGGGGGCGAAGTTCAGATTCCTCTATGGAGACTCAAAAAATTTAAAGTAATTTTTTTGTCATCTAATACCCAAAATCGATACTACTAACGTCGAAGATATCAGGTATACATTTTGGCCCCGATTGGAGTCGGTTAAGGCGTGTCGCACAGGGGTCAAAGTTCAAATTCCTGTATGTTGAGTCTCCATAGTGAAATCTGAACTTTGACCTCTGTGCGATACGCCTAAACCGACTCCAATCGGGACTACAATTTATATGTGATATCTTTGACAGTGGTATTACCGATTGAAGGAGTGAGACTTAAAATTTAATTTTTTAAGGACCACCCTAATGTACATATTCATTGTACTATTGACGAGCTAGCAGTCCGAGTGCCACACTGACTTGCAAAGTACAAGTACGAATAAATATGTATGGAAGTAAGGGCCCCTGTGGCTAACGACGTCGCTGACTGTTGTCGATACTCGTACAATGATGACAACTAACTAATAATAATATGTAATGCCTAGAGTGGAGACACATCAAATCTGTTTGTTGATGATATTGTCATACTTTTTGTTACCGCTGGTGGTGTTGTGATGATACATATCTCTATGCGATGTGATGATGTTGGTGCGATGATATCGTCATTTTCTGTTTTGTTGTCTCCAACAAAGCTAATAACGGAGGAGCCAATAGTCAGCCCCCCAAATGCATTTCTATGTTTTCACTTTCACAATATCGAGTCAAATGCAATATTATTGCTTTTGTATAGATTTATAGGAATAAATTTCTATATGTGTGCATATGTATGTGAAAGTGCGTTTGTGTGTTTTGCCAGCCAGCAGACAATGACGGGCATGGTGACAATGTCGCTGATATGCATACCCACATATGTATGTATGTATGTTCATTTATTTAAAAATATTTCTATATGCATACATCTGCAGTTGCCGACATAATGGGTTATGTATATACATACATACCGACATATGACAGTCATTTGTGTGCTCATTTAAGTACATATCAAATTCGCCGATTTTGTATGGCAACCCTGAAGGGAATAAGACTATCTCAGACGAAGAGAGGTCGGAAGAGAGGTCATCTGAAGGCTATTTTTAAGTGATTATTTCATTGATTATAGAAAGCGATACATTCTGCATTCATTAGGGATCTAAGGTAAGTGAAGTTGCCTACAAAATAGTCTACTAAACCTAAGCAAAAATATGTGAATCACCCTGACCAAATTGCACCGCATGCCGAGTGCTTGGGGTAAGGGCTGGCATTTATTCTTTAACATTCTCTGCATTTTAGTTAAGTGACAGTTCACTCCGTCCCGTTACTTCCATTATAACCAGGGAGTTAATCACTAGGAAGGAGACAGATTCGCCTGGACAGCTCGAAACATTGCCAACTTTCCTCCTCAATTATGACCTTGAATACCGAATTTGTAATTTTTCTATCTCTGATCGAGGCATTTTAAGATTTCATACAAGATCTCTGCAACTATAGGCCATCTTAAGTGTAACTCTTGTGTCCTGAGCTCAAGAGGTGGGTAATTCACCTCAGACTCCCCTCTCAAAAAAAGGAAACTCAGTAACTCAGTTGATGTCCCGCGGCTCACATGATTCAATTGAATAATGGTGGCTAATTTCTGTCCACATAACTCTCTCCTTTCGCCACAGTGTTTAGCATGGAGAAGAAGTCTTGCCTTTTTATGTATTTGCTACACCAAGGCGAATTTATGAATTCGCCCTGTGCTAAACTTAAAATTTGTTTCGTTTAAGTTGTCTAGATTTTATTTTGACGAAAACATGAATTTTAATAAAATGTTAAGTAAATTTAAATTTTTTTTAAATAAATATCTAAGTGAATCGCTTAAGCGGTTACAGCGCCAAACAAGAAGAGGAGTCAAAACATCACATTCAAAAAGTGTCTATGAAACGAACGAGTGTAACATACAAAGAGTCAAATGAGTTAGTTGAATAAGCTGACTCCTTACAGTGAGTTGGAGTCATTGAGTCAACTCCTCTAAATTTGCTGAATTACCCTTTCTTACTGAGCTCCTTCGATTAAACACTAATTGAGCAATTAAGAATTGAAATTTTTTATGGTAAATCGAGCTCAACTAGCGTCTTCATCGAGAAAGCTTGGCTAATTGCTCGATAAACTCTTTTGCTTTCGATCAGTTCAAAATCAGTATCAAATGTGTTCCTAATAAACTAGTCCCTTCATGAAGGTAAGCCAATTTTCGATGCGTACTACATCTCCGACTAGATACTCGTACATTTGTTTGATGATTACTCGCTATTATATGTACTTGCAGTATGCAAAGTGACTAGGCTTTAGTCAGTCATCAGTCAATGATGACTCTATAATCTGTTTGTGTTGTTGGTCACCAGAGATGACTTTCATATTTATATATATACAGTGTCGCAAAAAATTATTGGCACAGAGAATTTTTCACAATTTATGCAGAATTTTTTGTTTTAATTTTGTATAAAAATATAGCCTTTACTAAAACAAAAAACATAAAAATAAATTTTCTAAACCTTGTGCAAAACTCAAGTAAATTCAAATAATATATACAGAGCTGCACAAAATTATTGGCTCAGCGAATTTTTTAAAATTTATGGAAAATTTTTTATTTTAATTTTTTTTAAATATAGTCTATGCTACAAAAAAACATAAAAATAAAATTTTCAAACTTTGCGCAAAACTCTGTAAAATTCAATAAATTTGAATACACATTTGCAACTTTCTAAGCAGATTTTTAGAGAAAATTTGTTAAATGCAGTCTTGTAGCCGATTAAGCACAAGTTTGAAGTTGCTAAAAAATTGCGTTGATTTTCGGCAATTTGTTTGTTAAAGGTGTTATTTATTATTATTTTATTTCATGTAAAAAAATGTCGAACATATACAACTTCAAACTTGCATTTTCTTTCACTAAAATTATTTAATGGGCTACAGAACTCCATTTTCACGATTTTTCTAATAATTGGATTAGAAAGTTTCAAATGTATATGCAAATTTATTGAATCTTCCTGAGTTTTGCAAAACGTTTAGAAATTTTGTTTTTGTGTTTTTTGTTGCAGTATAAACTATATTTCCATAAATTGTGAAAAATTCTCTGTGCCAATAATTTTGTGCGGCACTGTATGTACTTATGTTTGTATTAATACATGCAGGTATTTGTTGTTTGCTTTAAATGATTATTTCCATTACTATGCATTCTGATTTTGTGTATACATTTCCTTGTAATTGTATTTGTGTTTGAATTGCATCTGTATTGTATTACACATTGACATCTTTTCTCAATTACTTTTCCTTGGAATTTTCTTTGTCCCACTAGTCCGATCTTTATGTAAATTTTGACATACATACATATACACATATTCTTTGTACTTTGTCCCACATACGCTACTCTAGCGTAAAAAAAAGCGATGAAGTAGTGCAAAGTAAGAGGGTCACTTTTTATTGATTCCGTTACTTTGATGACAAAAATTACCATTAACTGTAAATACATTTACTTTTTCTATCTTACGCACAAAAGTCTGACGATTTATCTATAAATATAGCCACGCCTCAGAAATAAAAGTAATTTTTACAAGAAATGTCTCCACCCGCAATTAAATTTGCAATTCATATTAATTTTTTTCACATAATAGTTTAAATAAATAAAATTAAATAAGTTAAAATAAAATTTTTTTTTAGTTTTATAAAAAACCTGTAGTTTCCTTGGTGACCTTTGATTTTTCTCAGCGTCTATAAAAAACCATACAAAATATGCTCATAAAAAGCATATTTATTTTATATTTACTCATATTAAATACTTACTCGTAAACTCATTTAACCCTGAGAAACGATTATACTATGAATATAAAAATACAATTTTTATGCATATGAAGAACTCGCACACCATCTTCAAAAAAGTCACAATTCAAAACTTGTCATTTTTGAAATAATGCGCTAAACATGCTCACAGAGCTTTAATTTACCTTTCAGCAAAAGCTGCAACAAAATTTTATTTTAATTTGTTGAAAATCTAATGTAAAGTCTCCCTTGCCCATATGATTAACATTATTTCCAAGCACAATAATTTTTCGCGTTTTATGACAAACTGGTAATTTTGAGTTGTGTCTCTTTTGAAGAGGGTGTACGATATGTAAATAAAACAAATTGATTATGATTAATTGCAAATTGTGCGCAAGCAAACCATTTAATTATTAATGATAACTTAATTAATAAATTAATAAAATACTTAGGCACTATTTAGATAACAAGCTGCAGTTGGGGTAGACAAAGAAATCGAAAATAAAATATACATACATATGTATGTAGCTAACAAAGTAGTTTTAGAAAATTATAATATATTATGTAATATTTTTGAGTAGGGTTACCACCTTTTAAAAAAGTTTAGGTTAATTAAATTAAAAGAATAAATTAACATTCACAAAACTATTGTCAACAAAAACGGTCTTAGAAGATAATAATCGAATAATTGTTTAGACTAGGGTTGCCAGCGATTGAAAATTTCGAAATCAATTGAATTTGATAATAAAGTACACTATACAAAGTGCATATCAAATGAAAGGTATTTTAGAAATTATTAATCTATTATGTAATAGTTTTAAGTAGTATGTAATAGTTTTAAGTAGTAATTTAATTGAATTAAAATATAAAGGGTAAATTTTCAAATGTGTTTGAAGGGCAAATAAATTTTAAAAGCCACTTGAAAAACATCTCTAAGCGAACTAGTACCATATTGATATGAACGAAAGTAGTTTCAGAAAATATTAATTTATTACGTAATAGTTTTGAATAGGGCTGCCACCAATTATTAATAAGTTTGAGATTAAATGAATTTGATTATTATACAAACTATCACAAATTGGATATCACACGAAACATGTTTTAAAATATATAATTTTTTTAAATAATTTTCAGCTGGTTTGTAAATAAATAAATAAATAAATAAATAAATAAATAAATAAATAAATAAATAAATAAATAAATAAATAAAACCATCACAAAATCGATATAAATGTGGGTCCGTTTCAGAAAATATTTATCTAAAAATATAGTTTCGAGTAGGGTGGCCATCTATTACCATATGTACAGGAAGGTGTTTTAAAAAAACTGGTATTTCATATAATAGTTTTGCATAGGGTCGCCATCAATAGTGAAAAAGTTAATTGAATTTTAAAGTAGCACATAAGACCCACCCTATGAAAGCAGTACCAGAGTTTAGCTTTGAGAAGCCTTGCCGCATTTTTGATTCCTCTCCTTCCTTTTTCTTTCTTTTCTTTTTCCATTTGATTTCTCTTGATTTATTTTTACTGTGAAATGCAAAAATAGTACGAGCAGACACTTAAACGTTGTATGCATTAACATACCAAATAGATGCATACATGCACATACAACAATAACAATAAATTATTAAACTTTAAGCGACAAGCAACAACGCTCGCGCTCTTCAATAGTGACAATTGTAAAAGCAAATGTTTAAAAGCACCGCGCTGTCCCATGTTCCTGCCTTCGCCTTCATCAGCACTTTGTGGCAAAAAACGCGTAAATTTTAATGTGTTGCGGCAAATTTGCAGCTGCTCCACTTACAGCAAAGACACGGTGGTACAGGCATAGGCGTTGTAAGACGCAACGAGACTATTGAACCACAGAACAACACATGATACTAAGTCCAAGCCACACTCTGAGCCAGCCATGGAACGTAAGCGACGCAGCGATTTTCCCGCTTCCTTTGTTTAGCGAAATGTATGCACGCGACCTTATTGACTTTGTCAACGTACGGAAAATGTTGGAACGAAAAACGTATGTTTCACTATTTGTTTTTTTTTTTCTTTTGGAATTGCAAATTGTTGTTACTGAATGTATACATTTTGTTGTACGAGCACAATAAATTTATACTGCAAGCTAAAATAATTACAACACCTCATGCTTTATTTGTATGCGCATTTTGAAAATGAACTCTCAGCGGCCAGGGCTCCGACATACTTCAGATCCTTGGCTTGGGTTTACAACAAATCGATCGGGGCAAAAGAGCGTAAAGGGGGCGCGTGAAATGCTTGGTATGCAAATTTATCGCATACACTGTAGTTCTAATTAGGTTATATGTTTTTTTTTTGTTTTTTTTTTTTAAGAGACATTCGCTAAAACTGAAGTCTTGTATGTATTACATCAGCAATCCGTTTAGCATAATAGTGTCCGAGTGATAGCTGAAAGGGAATAAGGATCAGTGAAATGAAAATTAGAAGTAAAGTAGACAAAACATACTCAGAATAGCAACGTAATGGATCAATAGGTTATGCATTTACATGCATATTGAAACAGTATAGAATGAGTGAGGACAACAAGCAGATCATAACGCACCATTAGGCCGCTACAACCTTCGACCCAGCCAAGAACGCCAATACAACGAAGGTTATAGTTCTGACCTTTATTCAAGCACAACGGCTTGCCATCCGGAAAAAGAACAAATTTGCATACGACAGTTTGCCAATCAATTCTCTAGTCTCGGTCAATGAATTTTCGGGAAACTTGCTTACAATGAGACCGTCCATGGGGTTCTGCTTAAAAGTGAGATGGCGCTCTGTGAATATCATCAAGTCAAAGGATCTGTGCTACCTCTCCTTGGCGATATAATAGAAAGCCGAAGCGACACCATAGCTGATATTATTTACTATATAGTAGTAAGCGGATCGGTAGAGACGTGCTACTTTAGTTGTTAAGACGGACACGAACTTCGTGGACGGCCTCAAATCACGGTACAGGAATCGGCTAAGTCTCTTCTGTATGGGAACGATGGATGAGCTTTTGCTTCATATAGTTGTAATGATCGATTAGAACTCCTTGGACACTCTGAATTAACGAGGCGGGAATCATGTAAGTGTCTTCTCTCGAGCTGCTTATTACATAAAAGATCCAAAACGAGTGAACTGGGATATTCATATTAGCGTCTTATAGCTGGCGAACCCGATCAACTTTTTTTGTTACATCTAACACAAAGCAACTGTAACTTGCTCCCTCTTCTGGGAAATGAAATTGACAGATTTCTTGCAGTGAACATTCTATCTAGCAAAAACTTGGTCTGGTAAGAACTTGTCTTATGCTGTTTGCTACTCCACAACGCTCAAACTTGTGTAGTTTTGCTGAAAATATTTGCTTGTTGCAAGCCGTAATTCCCAGAGATAAAAATGAGAAGGACCCTTTTTTCCACAAGAGTTCTTAGGGAGTTATTCCTATAAGAAGCACCTACGTAGTGGGATTACTCTAGTATCCGCACAACAGCCAAGCTCATGTGGCCAGCGTAAATTGCGAAAGCTTTATTCGTTAAGAAGGAGGAAAATTTCGTTAATCATTAGCTATAGGCCTATTTGAAGGCCAAATTATTTTAGCAAGAAAGGCGGGCACCCATAACGACTTTTGTAGAAGCTGCCTTAATGAAGAAGCGCATCAAACAAACTATATAATTGCTGCGGCAAAGTTTAACCTACGTCAACTACTCAGATTCACTGACTCTACGAAGTGGTTAAAAAGGGAATAGGGGTTTCAAGATAACTGTAGTATCACAAAGGGTTCAATTATAGACCTACATATGTAAGCTAACCTAATCTTCTGCACCCGGCAAGGTATTACCTCAGAGTAGAAAAAACACTACTGAATCCAGAAATAAGTCTAACAAGATAAAATGATCTACAAAATTGCAACTAGGATAGTTCTAGGCTTAAGAACAACAAACAAACAAAGCCTCTTCGTAATGTAAGGATGTGATTTTTAGAATAAAAATGATCGTCGCTGCCTTTTTTTTCATAGAGCCGCTATCTCGAAATCACAATCGAAATGTGTATAAAGTTTTTTTTATAAGGAATCTTTGTGTTCCTGTAGTCTCTTCTTTGCCTGAAGGTCGTCAAAAATTAACTAGCAGAAAATCCTTAAGCGAAGCAGTAACTCCATTTTAGTAAGCTTTCGGTCTAAATAAGTAACTAGAATGGGAAATGTCGCCCGAAATGTATGTAGTATGTAGGTAACTAAACCGCAAAGTTAAAGGCCAATTTCTTTCTTATTTGGAAGCCACTTAAGAACTATACTCTCTATTGATGTCTCGGCCGTTACACAGAATATATATGTGTATGTACATTACACCCCTGAGTCTAAAGTATTTTTGCAAGACAATTTGGAAAAAAAAAAAATTTTTTTTGCCGAACGTAGGATCGCCTTTTTACATATTTAGTCATATCTTTGGGATGCACAGGCGGATCTTAACGTGTAATATATCGTTGTTCTTGTCTGGAGGAGACATTTTTTTATTCCAAAGTTCATTGTTCTCAAGTACTCTGTTCTAGTTCTTCTCTTCTTTTTTTTTGTTTGCTTGCAAGCTGGTTCAGTCTCATGTACATAGTATCTTTCCGAGAAAGTTAACCAGCCAGAAAAGTTTAGAGCATAGGGATTAAGAAAATTCTTAAATATTTGTATAGGGTAGCCATTTGTTTTAAATATGAGATTTAATTAGATTTGCAAGTGTAGTAAAAATAGTTAAGAACAATTTGTCACAGACATATTTTTCTGAAGTTGCCACCTACATATTAGAAATGAGAAAATAAAGAAATTAAAGTGTTCGTTTAACTAGAAATCACGAAATTAGTTGCAACTAAAATGTCTTAAAGAAAGCAAACAAGAAATTTTTTTCATAGGGTTGCCACCTATTTGAAAATTCAACATTAATACAGTATAATTAACTTGTAAAAATATTCAAATGAATGACAATTTGTAATTTTAATTTAAAACATTTTAATAGGGTTGCCAACTCTTCGTAAAAACAAATGGTTTTCACATTTTTGGAATGAAAAAGTAAAAAGTACCTATAGAAACTACCTACTTGGATAATACCGCCTTGAAAAAATTACACTTTATAAAATTACTGGGTTTTAGACAAAAGAACCGGGCAAATGATGCGTTACGTTAATTTTAGTATTTTTTTTTAACCTTTTACTTTCAAATTTACAAGGTTTGGAAATTTCTACAGAGAAGCGATGCTAAATCTCCTTAATCCTCTAAAATGCACGCCCATGTTGCATATCTTCATAACACTTTCATATACATACATAAATACATACATGCATACATACATATGTGCATACATCTCACCTCTCATATATACGTATGTATGTATGTACAAACATACTTCATCTTTGAGAATAAATAAATTTTAATTTATTATAGCTTCTTCTATGCAATAATAAAAGTGAACTAACGACTTCGTACACACCTTCAATTCATTGACACTCGAATAAATCATGAATGAAATTCTCAACTGTTTAGCTGCTGCATACATCCATATGTGTCTGTTTATGTATAAACATTCAAAAGCATTGTTCGTTGTTGCTGTTGTTCCGGTTGCTGTAGGAGTAGTTAATTTTTTCTGAAATACACATACAATACTCGATTGGTCCGTTACGCCTGCGCGTTATTCACATTTCAGCGAATTCCACTTTAAAGTAACAATAAAATTGAAATACAAAAGCAAAAATAAATGCATAAAAAAGCAAACTTAAAAAATACTGAAATCAGCGCCGCAAAAGACCCTAAAAAGGTCATTGAGCAAAGCGTTTTTATTTAAAGCATACTTACATACACCACAATATGTATAATGGCTTCATGAGTAAAACCCATGCAGGGTAGTCATCAGTACCTACCAGTAACCTTATACCAGTTGATGGGATAGTCTGCCGGCTCTGGGGGTAAAATGGGCGGCACGACTTCTCTCCACGAATTGGGCAGCGACCAACTTGGGGGACTTTGCACGCGAAGTACTCAGGAGGCGGAGACGTGCGGAGTTAGCAGTGTGTCGATGGTCACCAGTCCAGAGTAGTGTAATAGCTTCACTGGTAGTTGCTTAGAGCTTGCCCCAACCAGCTCGTGCGGCACGGCCCTTCGGAGAGTATCGTGGTGGTTGTGGTTTAACACCCAAATGTGGTTAGAGTGGGCATTTGTCGGCTCGATGTGGAGGCCCAAAGTACGGCAGAGGTTTAGTTTTACCAGTTAATGAACTGGTATTTTTACTGACTGGTTTGGATTTTCACTGCATGGACATATGAATGTGTCTGTGTATGTATGTACGTACTTCATGCATGTACATACATATATGCCAATTCAAACACATAAAGAATCAGATGACCGAATGAATGAACCCACTTTAAGGGTAGTCAATAAAAATATTTCAATGTGTTATTTGACACTTTTAAGGTAAAATATATTAAACCGGGTATGTCGGCATACTTATAAAAGTTATTTGTTCGGGTGGAACTTGAGATAATTTAGTTTTAGGTACTCAAAAATATCTTCTTAACGAAATATAATACCTTTAAATATGTGGAGGATTTATGGGTCTTAACAATGAGCTAAACAATGATGTAGACATAGTTTACCAAAATAAAATACGACTTGACTGCTACGATGGCTGAGTCAAGTCTTTTAAATAGACGAAAAATCCCCCAGCTCTGAAAATATTCCACACAGAGGCCATTGGTGGTAGGAAAAGAAGAGGAACGACAGAAGGCAAACTTTTCGAGGGAAGGATTTGGTGAAGGAAGACTTGGCATCTCCGATTAGTGCCAGTTGATTAATTTTCCATGTTTACCCTGAAGGGATTGGAGTCATATGCTTGTGGGTTGATTGGTTAATGTGGTGTGAAAAACAGAATTGATTCTTTTAATAGCTTAACTCGCAGTTGATTCCGTCTGTAAATACACCATTTAATAATAGAGCGAAAAACGTCCCATTTCTTTCAAATCTACCTCGTTAACCAATTCTCTTAGGCCATCGAGGACGTAGCGCTTGCTCAAAAGCAGCGTTATTCTGGATCCGCTGTTGTTTCCGTTCCCGATGAGTTACAGCTACGACGGGTTGAGTCGCGCTCGAGTCCGAAAACGAGTGATTTGTGGCATGTGAAAACTGCCCCCTGTCCTTTTTTATTATAGATGAAGATCGTTTAATACAATCGAAGGGACGATCATATACATATTCAAAGTCGGAGGACCTTCCACTAGTCGTGTTTAGCCAGCGCTGAGGAACACCACCCTTAAGACCGACGAGTCTCTACAGCTTCTAAGGTATCAATAGCTGAATGAATATTTCGATACTTCCGTCCCGCTGTTCAGAGTAACGTTATGCTAAGCCTAGGGCTCTAAATTTTGCATTCCAAAGCAGTCCTAAGCCGATGTAGGGCCAAAATATGTAATTTTGCAGGTTTACAGCGGCCTTTGTTGGTATTAGCAGGGCGCTGCGGACTTGCGTTATGATTAGAGTCACACCCGTAAACATGGCAGAGAAGAAGGCAGCACTGTGCTCTTCTTGAATCCAGCTGCTGGGCACTCGACAACCTTTGGAAACTCTGACTTCATACTCCAGTTCTCCGATTGATGCGCACCCATGCTGGCTCCGACTGGATACTTCTCAAACGCATCCTTCCAAGGAATGAGAAGATAAGAAGCCGCTAGGACAGAGGTATAACAAACAAATCACGGAGAGATTCAACGGAAGAGTTGGAATACTCCGTTAAACTCAAGTTTAGGCTCCCACCCAGCGGTGGTGATCGCGATAAAACAGGTAGATAACTGGCTGCATACTAGGGTAATACCATTTAGAAGGGTAAATATGACAGCCAAGCAGAAATCAATGCTTTCGGACCATTTATAGACCGAACCTAGTCAGAGGATGCCTGACTTCCATTTCGGTCGCTACGGTACACTTCCGCATTTGGCTAATTTGGGAGCCAAAGTGCAGCAACATTTCAGATAATTGCAAGTCTGATTTGCTAGACAGAGCACCGCCGAAGTTATTTCCGTTGACAGGGAGACAATCTGTGGCCTGGATAGATGGGTTTGTAGTCAGGCCAGCGGGTGTTGGGCGAAAATCTCGACATGCAAAGTTACTGGGTCCTTCTGGACGTTGGTGGACTGTAGCCTCGTCAAATCTTACGCAGGCCTAGTGCAAATATTCATGCTGACAAGAGTTCTGGCAAGGCACTGTCCAATAGGAACACATGCGGTACGAATCCATAATGTCTTTAGCCCTTAGAAAATACTACCATTTAAATATCGCTGCACCTACTAGAAAGTCCACTTTAGAACCGCCTGTTAAAATAGAAGTTCCGAAGCATTCAGAAAACACTTTTTGTTGGAGACAGAGTATAGAAGTTTTCGTCTACGCAGATCTTTCTGGCGAATTCATGGTTTCTGATGGTTGCACATAATTTATTCTGCATCATAGAAAATTCAGAATTCGGTTAAATACTTTTTTTTTCTCAGAAAATGAATTGAATTCAAAGCCCTCTGTCTTTAAGGTTTTTTCGCAAATTAACAAATGTATTCGCATACGCATTTAGAAAGCACATAGCGCCTTTCCCTCCGCATGTAATTTATCACTTTCTGTCTTCTCTGCTTATTTACCCATTGGGTGCCGCATAATCCGCAGTGACACCGACACGTGTGGCCTTAGAATAACCATAAGGAAATTTTTTTTTATGGGGAAATGATTAATTTGCAACACTTGTTGCCAATTGCCGTGGCCATGTATCAGCTATTACTCGCAGTGTCGTTGTTGTGTTTAAATGCTTGGCTCATTTTTTTTTCTTCCAATTATGTTAGCATTTGTATTGCCTTTACTGTTACTGCTTCTGCTGATCTTTCAAAGATATTTTACATCAGAAAAAGCCTTTCAGTGTCGTTATTATAAAATTTGCATAATAAAAGTTATGTAAATAATAATAATTGAGTTAAATATGTGTTGGAAGAAATCACATTAAATTCCAGTCAGATTTGAGTATTTAGATGTTATAAAAAATCAATTGGTTACAATAAAATGCAAATGAAAATGGAAGCGATTAGATGTTGTAATTAATTGTAATGCAATGATCGCTTCAATGAATTTTACGGTCAAGCAAATGGATTAATGGCGAATAAAATGCGCAAAAAATTACTGGGGGTACGTACGAGTATGTACATTGGGGTGGGTGAAATTTTTCGACAAATCGTATGGTATTTTCGGATTCTATAGATAGTTCTAAGAGAAATTTAAGAAGAAACCATGTTTAGGAAATGAGTTTCTAACCTGCGCTTTCTGAAATGAAAAATTTACTTTTTCATAAAATTTAATTTGTTTTATTCTATGCTACTTAGTTCTACAATAGGGGTATTCGCGATCCGTTGCATACTGTCTAGCATGGCGCATAGATAGAATAAATAGCATGATTTCATCATGTTGTTGTTTCATGTGTTCAAACAGCAACAAAATTATCCAATCATGCAACGGATCGCGAATACCCCCAATGTGTCCACCTTTTGTTAAACTATTGCATATAAAACATATAGTATTTTTGTGGAATTTTCAACCCACTATTTCTCACACTTGTGGGTCGTTTTGATCCTTGTTTAGGTCAAATCTAGTATTAATTAAAATTTCCCCCCTTTCTGTTGACCAATTGATTTGATATTTGCTACATACATTTAGTTCTGATGACAATACAATTTCACAGCCCTCTCAATATGTGACAGCGCATAGAGAAAGGGACCTAAGGGTAAAAAAATCAATTTTCATGCCCATGCCCCAAAAGTGTTCCCTCATAGTGACGATGTAGGGACAATATTTCTTCCACAGCGTTTGGAAAGTGCGAAGTTTTACGATTTTACCACCCGGTTCGACGCTGTTGATGTATCTAGTGTAAACAGAAGTCTTACTTTCAGTAGTTGGAAGTTTCAATAAACGA
>JAPVRG010297858.1:9172-19609 GCA_029783565.1 Rhagoletis cerasi
CCTTAATCATATAACATTATATTAACTAGCTTGTCTTTTTATTCACAATTTCAAACCAACGAACTACAGGTATTGATTATGACACAAACTAGATATGTGACATAAGTTTCACTTCGACAGTGTGGCCCAGGCGCACTTAATTTTTTTTTCTAAACAGCGGTCGCTCCTCGGCAGGCAATGAAAAATCTACGAGTATATTTCCGCCTTGATAAATGTTCTCATAAAGTCAAGATTAAAATTGTAGGTCCGCCCATTTGTGTAACATCAAGATGCCCACCAGAAATCGGAGGAGAAGCTCGGCCAAACACTTAGAAAAAGTGCCAAATATTCATATATTTCTCAAGAAATATCGATGTTAGCGATTTGGTGTCATTGAACTTTTTTGTAGGAAATTGAATTTACTACAAATTTGTCATTTAATTTTTTTCTGTAGTTGTTGTTGTTTATGAGATAGGGGCCAAAAAACGAGAATTTCATAAAAAAATTGAGTTTAGTGACCCGTACTAACGCGGTGGTGGGAGTTAGGGTTACGCCGCAATGGACACTTTTATAGAGCATTCAATTCACTCATTGACCAAGATTATACCATAAAATGCCTCTGAGCTATAGAGTTTTAAAGAAAAAATATTAAAGTTGACGTGTATTTTATATGGCAAATCTTTGAACGCCTTGGGCGAGTACTTAATATTAACATTAAGGATTCAAATTTTCAGGGAGTGTTTTCAACAAAATTTTGAGATAGGAGTAAAAAAAAACAACAGTCGAAAAAAAACACCCCGGTATGCATACAACATTTCAGAGATAAAAAATCACTCAGCCATGATTAATTCCGAACGATATAAAATATTCGTAATTAAATTTAAAAATTAAATGTAAACATTTGTACGTTGCTTAGCAATTACTATGTGATAACCGGTGCGCATTCAAAAACTTTCAGAATCCTTACTAATTGCATATCCCACGAATGCCTGAATGCACGCAAACATCCATAATACATAGCATTTTCATTTTTATTTACATACATATGTACATATATACTATTTAATTATGTAAGTGCATGCAAATGCTGATGCAAATCTCTCTTTAACAATTTCATAATTGCTAAATTTACAACATTTTATTTGACATAATAGGCAACTGAGCTGGGAGATCACGTCAATTGTGAATAGCAATAGGAAACAAACTCTGCAGAACGCAGACATACGAATACTCTACAGTGCTCCTAACTGCTAAGGGGTTTTGGCAATTGGACGGGCAGCAGCTGGTTAGCCAACAATTGAATGCGGCACGAAAGCATGAAGGCACAAGCGGCGGCGTCATTGCATGAAATCATTTGCTAAAACGCTTTAAAAGCAGTAAAATGAACATAATTGTGTTGCGGCTTTGGTTAGCGGACGAGCTGTTGCTAGCGACGAGGGAGGCACGGCGCTTGGGGTGGGTGGTAGATGTTATGGCTTAATTGAATGTGAAGCTGTGGAAAACGAGTAATTGTGTAATTCACGATGGTGAAATGATTCAGCTGAATAGGAGCACTTAGCAGTTGTGCGTTTGTATATGCTACGTGTTTGTGAGTAAGTAGGACATTGTTCAACAGTTGAGGCATGTAAATTAATTGATTCCCAGTTTGCATGGAGATTTTTGGGTAAAATGGCTATTGATGCAAATTTGAAAAATTATTATTTCGAGATTAACGATTTTGGTCCTAATTTAAATACACACAAATAATGATGTACACATAATGATATTAAAAGTTAGAAATTGTTTTGAACTTGGAAAATCAGATAAATTAGGATTATTGTTTAAGTCTCAATTTATGATTTTTTTTGGTAAGATATCTAATTATTACATATCTATTTCTAAAAGAAATTTGTAAGGATAATAAATTTGTGTTTGGTTACAAAGTGAAACTGCTAATTCGGGGCTTAAATCAAACCAATTAAGAAATAATTAATAAAATCCACAGATAACTTAAACCAGCTTAAGCATATTTAGTGAATTTCCCTGAACCGCTTATAAAGCAGAGTCTAAAATACTTATTCCGATTGGAGTTTTAATGTTCTTAAAAAACTGGATGCTGAACTTTACTTTACGTAACTCTAAATGCAACTTAATGTTCTCATTTTCGTTGTTGGTGTTTCCGACAGGGTAGAATTATGATGTAATGTGGAACGATTTTCCGTCATCTCTTGCCAGTTTTGCTTTGGAGACAAACCATTTTCCACACCGGAATCGAACTTCGCAAACCAATGTAAGCCAATGAAAATAGGAAAGACAGCCAAAGTTTTCCATGTACAGCACAAAGGACAACGCCTAATCGTATTAGAGAATATGGAGATATACACAAAAAAAAGACGTTCGTCGAAAAAATATCAAATCAGCAAATAAACACCGCATCTGATATATTATTCGAACCACTCAGGCTACTATACGCAAAACAGGACAGAAACCCAGCAACTACCATAAACAATAGAACGCGATCCAAACTACAGAAACCAAGAGGAAGAAAATAACTGATTTTTACCTACCTGGTAATTTATGCAACAATTAATCAAGAAGAGGTGAGCAGCTGACTTCTGCCTGAGGATGTACACTAGGGTGGCCCAAAATAAGTAAAGTCGGAAATTTAATGCTCTCACCCCCTAGGATTGTTCTATACCGAAAAAAAATATACCCCTGTTTTTTTTTATTTACAGGTCGCTCAAAGCGCTCAAAGTTTCCCATGCATTTTTGTATGAAAAAAAAGACTTTTCGTAGAAATGGCATAGAATCCATGAAAATCAAAATTTTTCAATCGAAAACTGCGCTTCTCTTAATAAAGACTTCAAAGAATAATGAACAATTCATTGAAACTTTTTTTAATTTTAACAATTTTTTAAGGGTCTCCGAAAAATCCCAAAAAATCAAAAAATTTTTAATTTTTTTCAAAAAATTTTTAAATAAACAGTTGGGCATTATTGTCTGAAGTCTTTTGAAGAAAAGCAGGGTTTTTTAGATTGAATAATTTTGATTTTCATGGATTCTATGCCATTTCTACGAAAAGTCTTTTTTCCCCCATACAAAATACGTAGGAAACTTTGAGCGCTTTGAGCGACCTCTAAATATATTTTTATTTTAAAATAAAAAAACAGGGGTATAATTTTTTTCGTTATAGAACAATCCTAAGGGGTGAGAGCATTAAATTTCTGACTTTACTTTTCTCCCATACATTTTTGGACCACACTAATGTACACACAGAACAAAACTACTGGTTGAACTAAAGAATATAGTCCGCTGAGACCTTTTTTGGATTTGAAACCACTTCTGGGATTTTGTTTGGCCATTTTGAGCAAATTTTTCTTTAAAGTAATTTTCCTGTATTTTCCAGAAAACGTTCTGCAAGACAACCTTCATATATCTTTCCTGGCAGGGTTCTTGGGAATTACTAAAAATAAGTAAAGTAATTTAAATGCATTTTGTCATTTTTCTCAAGAAATTTTTCGCTAGTTATAGTTCAACAAAACCTTATAACAGAATTGGTGCAGGTCTTAAACCTTGTTAAGAGTAAAGTATTAAAAAAGTTTAAAAGATGCGAACCCTCGTTTTCTATTTAAATAATAGTGTGTGTCGTTCAATTTATACATAGGTACATACATAACTTTCTAGAAGTACTACATGGCGTATGAGCGACTGTTTTATATGTAAATGTTATTTATTATTTATCAGCCTCATTCCCTTTCACGATATCGTGTCCAAAACGATTGTCGTTCGTGTGTTCGTAGCATAAACGGCAACCAGCGTGCAATAAGCGAAGATTAATCTTGAAAATGAAGATTTATTCTACTGTTTTTTATTAAAAATCTTCAAAATAAGATTTTTTTAAAAAGCAAAAAATTGCACTGAAAATATCTTAAAAATGAGGATTTTTGCACTTTGTCATACTAAAATTTAATGGTCCACAAAACTGCATATCTTTTGCGAAATCTAATTTTAAAACTTGAAATTTTTATAAAACTTTGTCGAATATTCCTTAGACCTACATAAACTTTCATAAAAAAAATAATAAACTTTAAATAAATAAAAGAAAAATACCCAAAACTTTGTTAACTGTCGCGTCCCTAATTATTTTTTTGCCACTGTATACATGCGAATGTATATATACGCGATTTTTCAATGTACATATATATTTTATGCGTAGGTTTATTATTTGTAAACTCATAGACTTAGAAAACAAACTGTGCTACAAATTTTGTGATGCCACGAAGGCAATATTAATTTTTAGTTTAAGTTGACATAAAAGGACTTTATAACTTAAAATTGTTAATTTTTTTCAATCAACATAATAAAGGCTATTTACAGCCGTAAAGGCAATATTGAATTTTGTGTTTCTTTGGAGGTATTTTTAAATGAAGATTTCTTGGGTTCGAAAAGATTTTTTTAGATTTCAAATCTTATTTTGAAGATTTTTTTTGAAAAAATTAAGATTTTTAGGGGACTTTCTCTGACAATACTGACGGCAACGTATGCTTCAGAGTACCAACGGCAAACGATATCGTCAACGCAGGTATTGTTCGTTAAGTTTGTCGTTCGTGATAGGCAATGAGGCTGTATGCAAATTAATTATGTGTATGCGTTAACATGGGCGGACAATCTGCCGATTGGAATTTAAGTACTCTTCTCTTCCATATGTACAAGAAGGACGACCGTAGGAGCATCTTTAAGAGCATTGGTTATAAGGACTTATCGAGTGTATTACTAAGGGATTTAACTTTATTTGCGGGTTTTAATTGCCACAATTTGGAGAGAACTTGGTCAAAATCGATCGAGGCGATTATAGCGTGAATCGAAAATAAGAAAAGACCGAAACAACTAGTAGTCGAACGTGGCGAATTCGGCTTTTATGGTGGATCTTTTAAAACTTCCCGGCTAGGTTCTCTACATTTTCATAGTAAATTAGCATGAAGACATTAAGAAAAGCAAGAGTCTCAGCCCAATTGTCGCTTATGTCAGAAACACTACAAAAAACTGTCATATCACGTTTTAATAAATTTTGGAGATTTGTCTTAATCTCGGTTAATTGTTCAACCGCGACTCCAGAGTGGCTCCTGTGATGGACTACATTTTATATTTTTGTTCATGCAGCAGCAGCCTCCAAAAAGCTGCGAATGCGGGTAAAATACCAGGGTTAGAAAGATTCTGGTTTTCCCAACCCAAGTTAAATGAAATCGGTTGAAATCAGAAAAATCCAGGTCAAAGTCCCAGATCTCTTACCCTGATCTCAGACTGGTACATTAGTACACAGGCGGGCAGAAGAGGTGCGGTTTTTTATGGACCTCATACTAGACTTTATATTGCAAACCTGGAAATGTTTTGAAAGACGCTTTTATAATGATATTTTCAGACAGCAAAGCGGCTATCAGAACCCTATCCAGGAACTGTGACACTCTACAACTCTTGGTACGCGATCACAGCGGGATCGAATGAAACGAGGTTAACCGTGAACTGCCAAGGGAATGCACATCGTCTTTCCTTCTGGTGTCGGAGCGATTTTCTAGACTTACAATCACCGAGGGGATGCCGACATCAGGTAGCTCTTAGCCTACCTTACCTTCTGCTCTTTTGCATATAACGCATTGGCTTGGAAACGGAGATGGAATGTGTCTTTGTCTTGAATATGCTCATACGCACATTCTGTATGACTGGCTAGACCATGACTGAAACACTTAAATTTCCTCTAGAGTCGAACTCCTTATTATTAGGAATTCGCCTAATAAAACGGTTAGGGACTTTTCATAGCAACTCAGAAGAGCTCCTAGGCCGCGAAAAAATTTGTTTCGAAAATAATACGATTTGGTCTTGTTTTAGCAGCGATTCGGACAAAGACACTCCGTCTAACAAATTTTTGCATTGTAAATATATATATAATATCGAACTTGTTTCGACATCCATTTTGTATTTAACTTGATTGTCTTTTTAAGAATTTCATCGATTTTAACAACGACTGTCCGAAAAATGTAAGATTAACTTATAACATCGAAATTCCCGGAACGAAGCCAGGAAATTAATTATGGTTCTGGCACCCACTTAACCTTATCCACTGGTCACCATAAAAACCAAACAATAAGCTTGCAATAAATCTTCCATTTTTTGGGCCAAAAAAGAAGAATATGGTGCATAGTAACCTCCGGAAAATTAACTTTCAAAAAGTAATAATTTTTGAGTTATGCACTAAAGAGCTTTTACTATTTTTGAATGCGATGGACTTACAAAAGCACTTTTCTAAACAAAAAATTATAAAAAACAAGTAAAGAAATCTAAGCTCGGATGAAACCGAACATTAAATACCCGGCACACGTATGAAACATCGGTTTTTTCACGATTCTGAAACCTACAGTTACGTGGTAAACAGGGGTGGTTTTTCCCTTTTTCATACATTATCGATAATGTGCTCAGTTAGACTTAAAGAAGAAATTTAACTTGTTTGGTAGAAATTAATAAAACGGTTACGGATATAAACTTAAGTATTCATAGGTGGACGCTTTCACGCCTATTTTCATAAAGTCCATAAAAATCTTTCTTCTTGTTAAGAGATTGTTGTGAGTACCAACTTTGAGTAAATCACCGTTTCTAAATTTCGAAATATCGAAGTTTTCATATTTCTGAAATTTATCGTTATATGAAAAGCGATTTCGATCATTTTCAATACCAACCTACCTTGGGTAAAGGGCAACCTACGTACCGAATTTCATTAAGATATCTTGATTTTTGCTCCAGTTATCGTGTACACGGACAGACGGACGGACAGACAGACATGGCTTTTTCGATTTCTCTTTTCACTCTGAGCATTTTGGTATGTATATGTCTATATCGATATCGATTCCTTTAGGCTGCTACAAACAACCGTTATGTGAACAAACTTAATATACCCTTGTGCACAAGTGCGCTTGGGTATAAAAACAACAAAAAAATTTGAGTTAAAGTATTTACTTCATGGTCTAAATTGGTAAATCATATCTAAATGTTGAATACAAAATTGAGCTTGGAAGTACTAGCATGAAATAATGTGATGTATTTTCGAACGAATTTCCGTCATCCTTTATCAAGTTTGGGTTGGAGACAACCCGCTGGCGGCGTTTTGCCATCTGCAGTGTAATTTTTCGTTCTATCTGGTTCAAGGTTTTGTCATTAATTTATGTTCATTTAGTTTGGGTAATGTTATTTTTGTCGATGATTAAATATTAGTTGTGCCGTAGTGTCTTTTTTATGATTTTTTTCCTGACGTGTTTGGATTGTCCATATTTATTGATTTTTTGTTATCTTTCTTTCCGTATTTGTTTGCTAGTTTTTTATTTTCCTGTCAAAGGTTTTTAGTTTGTAAGTATATTTACATATTCTCTAGTAGTTGTTGTAGTTTGGATACGTCCTTTTTAATTTGCGTTAGTGAACATTTGTTGTTAAACATGTGGTTAGCAAAGTATGAATCTGGTGTTGCGCTCGGCTTCTGTGTCTTTTTGTTATAGTATCTTATACATATGTATGTATGTACGGTCGCGGAATATTTTTTTATCTTACGTCCTGTTTGCCCTATGTGATTATACTGGCATTCGCAAGCTACTTTATGTACTCCTTGTTAATCCAATGGATCTGCTTGATTTGTGGTGCTTCGTACTACCCCATCTTCCCGCTCTGTCGCAAAAATAAACCAATACCAAAAAAAATCAACGCTTATCTCCACTCAATGCTGATTCGTTAATACGAGTACATATCACAGCAACAAACAAGGGCTGAGATAAAATGAATACCCTTTTACCCTAAGTAGAGATTCAATATGGATTAAGTCGTATAAATGCGAGTAAATAAAATAATTTATTTGATATTCAATCGCACATATCAGTTTTTATTTGCCTTGCAATCAGTGAATTTTAGTATTTGCTAACTGATTTGTATCCGCTCAATCTTGGTAACGAAATACTTAATATTGGACACGCAGTAATGTAATGATATTGTTAGCAATTTAGACATTTGTAGCAGTTTTGCCATCCACAGTCCAATGACCATTTGGCTTACTCGTTCACTGCAATTTTCGGATAAGTCCAGTCAACAAGCACTAAGCACGCGCCTTTGATAGATTAAAATGTTCATTATACATAGTTAATAATGTGTAATGCCAGATGAATTTCAGTAAACAAATTGCCTTAGCGGTTGTAAGATTATGTTCATGGTGTTCAGAAAACAATAGCAGTATAGCAATGGAAATGCATATATTTTTGTATGTATGTACAATAGGGTGGTCCAAAAATGTATGGGAGAAAAGTAAAGTCAGAAATTTAATGCTCTCACCCCCTAGGATTGTTCTATACCGAAAAAAATTATACTTAAAATAAAAATATATTTAGAGGTCGCTCAAAGCGCTCAAAGTTTCCTATGTATTTTGTATGGGGGAAAAAAGATTTTTCGTAGAAATGGCATAGAATCCATGAAAATCAAAATTTTTCCATCTGAAAACCCTGGGTTCCTTCAAAAGACTTCAGAGAATAATGCCCAATTGTTAATTTAAACATTTTTTGAATTTGGAAAGAATAGTAAGAAATACTTTTTGACGCTTCTTTTTTTATTTTTGATTTTTTTGGATTTTTCGGAGACCCTTAAAAAATAGTTAAAATTAAAAAAAGTTTAAATGAACAATTGAGCATTATTCTCTGGAGTCTCTGAAGAGAAGCAAAGTTTTCAGATTGAAAAATTTTGATTTTCATGGATTCTATGCCATTTCTACGAAACGTCTTTTTTCCCATACAAAATACATGGGAAACTTTGAGCGCTTTGAACGACCTCTAAATATATTTTGATTTTAAAATAAAAAAACAGGGGTATACCTCTTTTCGGTATAGAACAATCCTAGGGGGTGAGAGCATTAAATTTCCGACTTTATTTATTTTGGACCACCCTAATGTACATATATACGAGTATTTACTTGAAGGGACTCCACAAAGATATGGTGCTATGTTGGAGAGCGTTGAAGAAAATAACAATGTAAATAAGTCGGTTAAATAAAGCTGAAAGAATTATGTGTGATTCCGATAGACTTCAATAATTCAGTTCTCCTGGATATGAAGGTCATGGTCGCGTGGTTTTTAAAATAACTGTTCGGTGAGACAACTTATGTCTATTATTTTTAACGTAATTTACTTCGTTTTGAGTGTTTTTATTTTATTTTATTTTACTTTATTTTATTTAATTTAATTTCATTTTAATTAATATTATTTTATTTAATTTAATTTAATTTATTTTATTTTATTTTATTTTATTTTACTTTATTACATTATATTTTGTTACTTCTTTTGAAGAAGTATTGCTCGATAATTTTTCTAGCGAACGCACTATGGGTAATTTGATCGGTTTTTTGTGGCATAAAGTAGTTTTTCAAAAAACAAAACTTTTTGCACTTGGTATTTGATAAAAAACTTCAAACCAAATAACGGTGTCATTTGTTTTTGTAAAAATCGAACGGCAACTACTTAGCAGGTGGTCAAGGTCGTTGTCTACGAGTGAACTATTGGAATTGATTCTATGTTTTGTTTTTTTTTTTTAAATATTTTCGAGCAGTCATATTTAATGTAAATAATAAATAAAGAAAAAAGTAGGTACTTTTAAGATTTATAACCGGTTTTTTTTGAAAATTTTATTTGGATAGGCAAATATGTACACATTTCTGACGTAACCTTTAATTAATTTCGTTATCTTAAAAATGAAATTCGGAAAAGCTTTTAAAATCTTTTGACTTAATTCGTGAATTTATGTTGAGATTTCTTGCGTTTTCTGAGAAAATGCTTTTTTTTGTTGGCATTCCTGATACTGTCAGTAGTGAAATATTTACCATTTGGAGGGGGGAACTCCATAAAGAGAGGAAACAAAAGGCTGTTTAAAATTTTTTTTGCTGCAAAGGCTGCCTCTTTTAACTTTTTTTTAGATAAATTAGAAATTACAAACCTTTCGATTTTCAATTGAAATCTTATACATATATAAACAGGCAATCATGTTTCCTTTACACCCTTTTATGGCTAAACTATACTTCTACGGTATAAATAATTACACATCATTAGAAAGGTATTTTGATGCTGATGTGTAGACAATTTCAAATTAGTTTAAAATAATACTTTAATATTGATAATGAAATGCGAAGCAGCGGTGTAAGAACCATTTGGATTGAAATTAATGCAACGATGAAGGAAAAGTTGAATATGTAGATGAAGAAAGGAATAAAGGAAAAGATAAAAATAATAATAAAGATTCGTAAAGACGAAGACAAAGAATAAAGTAAATTCAAATATTTAATATAATGGCAACAAGTAAAGAAGTCTAAGTTCGGGTGAAACCGAACATTAAATACCCGGCGCACGTATTAAACATCGTTTTTTTTCACAATTCTGAAACATACCGTTACGTGGTAAACAGGGGTGGTTT
>JAPVRG010297874.1:0-10753 GCA_029783565.1 Rhagoletis cerasi
TATTATTTTATTTTATTTTATTTTATTTTACTTTATTTTAACTTATTTCGATTTATTTCATTTTATTTACTTATTTAATTATTTTTGAACGAACCACCTGCTAACAAAATGTTTACAGCAAAAATTTTGCCGGTTCATCAATGATTGTCTGCGTATAAGAGTTTGTTTTTCCTTTGCAATCGAAGAGTAAGCGATAAGTGAGAGTTTTCCTGCGCTGCGCAGTTTTTCCTACACACCCACTCACACACGAATTTTCCTCATTCACGATGAACGTATAAAATCGGGCATCCGACGAGGACCAACTTCAGTTGCGGATTTTACAGCGTTCGAAAAGGTGCGAAAAAGAAAAATGCGGAAAACGGACGCAATGTGAAAATTAAGTGGAAAAGTGAAAGCTTAGATCTTATTCCCAAATACATATGAAACACATATATATACATACATACATGCAATATAAATGTGTGTTTGATTTGCAAATAATGTGAACTTTGTGTTGTGGACAGTGGAAATGATGTAGTTCATTTAAACAAAAAATTAAAAAATTTTAACTTAAAAAAGTTTAATTAAATGTAAAAATATTTTTGATGCAAATAAAATTTAAATTAAAAACTATGCAATTTAAAAACTAATCAATAAATATAAGAAAACAATTCTTAAGTAAGTAAATTTAAGTGGTGTGTATCTGTAAATTTTCTAGAAAATAAAACAATTCAAACAAAAAAATTAAAATTTGAATAAAGCGAAAGAAAATTTAATGGTGGCGTTTTGAAATTTTAAAGCGAAGAAACTCGAAGAACTCGGATAAGCGGAAATAATACGCCAAACAAAAAAGTAAACATTAAATTATCTCAAAATATTCTAAAAACTTTGTGGGAAAATACCGCACTCACAATAATGAAAAAGTAATTCAAAAAATGCATGAGTATGCAAAGGTTATGCAAAATTAATCAAAAATTAAAATACAAGAAAAATAGTACATAAAAAAATTAAAAAACCGTATTTAGCGCCCACAATTTTGCCAAGTGTTTGGTATTCTGATGCTGTTATACAAATGGACGATTCTAAAGTTTTACGACGTTTCCGAGTGGCAGATGATTTTTTGAGAGGGTTTTTCTTGGTAGTTGGAAAAGATTTAAGAATATACATTAGGGTCGAGCGACATTTTTTTTAAATAGCTTTTAGTGGACCCGCAGAAAGTTGTCTTTCTTGCTTAGAAATAAGAGTGCCTTGATGTTGTGATATAAGTGGAGGCATCTACAGTTTTACGCCAACCCCGAATGGCAAAATGTGTTTTTTTTTGTTTTATGAGAAGCTTTTTTAAGGTGAGAGGGGCGACCGCTGTTCAAAATAACTTTTTCTAATTTAGATGTTGTTCGGACTAGGGATCGAATCGAGGCCCTACCGAGTGTTAGTACGTAGCTCTAATCACTCAGCCACAGCTGGCGCTTTAGCTTTGTAAAATTTCTTTATTTTAATAGATTTGTTTAGGTTATCATGAGAAGATAATATTTTGTGGTTTCCATTAACTCTTATAAAGGAGATTTTTCATTGCTATGCGATTACAAAAAAAAAGAGAAAAAATAATATTCATATAGGAGTCTATTCGGTACACCTTAACATACAGCTATATTAACTTAATTGGGCACACTATTTTTGTTCAAGAATCTGGCTTATATTGGAGGAGCTTCGTTTACAAAGGTCTTATTTATCGTGGTAACGCACCAAATTTTTCTTTGCTAAATTTGCAAGTCAGACAATCCATTCAATGCCTGGCAGCCTCTGATTGTGCCAATAAAAGTGCATCTTCCTGATGTCCTTGAATTATTTAAAAAGCCTATAAAACAGTCTTGGGTGCCGCTGTGGTGTAGTGGTAAGCAGTGCGCGCTTCCACTTCGCAGGCCTGGGTTCAAGCCCTGGTCAGAGCAACGTCGCAAAAAAAATTTAGAAAAAAGATTTTTCTTAACAGCGGTCACCCCTCGGCAGGCAATGGCAAACCTCCGAGGGTACTTCTGCCATGAAAAAGCTTCTCACAAAAATACAATCGCCGTTCGGAGTCGGCGTTAAACTGTAGGTCCCTCCCCTTTGTGTGACAACATCAAGGCGCACGCCACAAATCGGAGGAGAAGCTCGGCCAAACACTAACTTAAGTGTAAGCGCCAATCAATTATTAATTATTATTATAAAACAGTCTTCCGATTCGGTTATTTTGCATTTATTAAAGCTTTGAGGAGGTAATAACCAATACTTATAGTATTAAATAGTAAAATTAAATAGAAAATAATGCTTTTGTTCGTTCAATCTAATCCCTTCTTTGTGCTAAAGCCACAGCGCCTATTCGAGTGAAAAAAGTGGCATAAAAACCAAAGCTGGCAAGTTATTTTAACCAAAACTGGTAAGGTAAAACCAAACGAAGCTTCTTTGATATCCAGAACTATATCCCGGACTTTGAAGAAAAACTGTGCGCCTTTTCCAATGAATCGGGATAAACGAGTATCAGAAATATTAATGACCTCAAGTATTCTTGAAAATAAAACATATTTCAAAAGCTTTATAATATTACATTTGTTTCGATTCATCGAGGGAGTCTTAAATAATGCCCATCCTGAATCTCTTCATAAGTCCCTTCTTAAGGTGGTGGTGCAGCGGGGACTGCTGGATTTTGTTGCGATTCCTTCAATCGTTACAACAGGTAAACATCTGCAGGTCCCAAATGAGCTATTAAAATATGCTCTCATCCTAGTAAACATCTGGCCTAAGGAATATAGGCTCAGCGTCAACCCTACCAAGACCGCGATGGATTGTAGTCTTCACGAGGAAATATAAAATGCCTCCAATCAAACCACTCCCATTAAACGGAGTAGAGCTCACTCTCTCAACCGACGTCAAGTACCTTGGAGTAATTCTCGAGAGAAAACTCGACTGGAAGCGAAACATCGAAGATTGCAAGAGTCGCTACCGCCCTGTATGCCTGTAGGACAGCTAAAGACAAAAAAATGGGGCACAAAAACACATATATTGGATGTACACAGCCGTGATAAGACACATTCTCTTCCACGGGCCACCGCCTGGTGGTCGGCGCTAAATAAGACTCAGTCCAGAGCCAAGATGGAAAGGCTGTCATGATTGTCATGGGAGCACAATACTCTACACCCACCAAATCTCTGGCATTAACTTCACATCCTCCATGGATATCTATGGCACATTCCTGGCCAGTATGTGAAACACAGATTGAATCCGATACAGACGACGACTAAAATGTACTACTCCTCCTTAGACACCAATTTATGCATATTGGAATTCGCCACAGACCTAGACAAAGGGTCGACGGCTATCTATACAGATGATCCCAAGCTAAACCAAAGAGTAGGAAGTAGCGGGAACTCCCGCCAAACCTCAGTTTTCGATTACCAGACCGCTGTCTGAAATATTTTTCAGGCTGGGCCAACCGCCATTATAGAGGTTGCTCGGCCGCCCATACATAGCTTCCGCCCTTCCAGAATGGCCTTTAACTATATGTTCTGACAGCCAAGCTGCTATAAAGTCTCTAAAATCCAACGGAACAACGTCAAAAGTAGCCATAAAATGCAGAAAGTTTCTAAGACAGCTTGCGTCTAAATGCTGTGTGACTGTTCTATGGGTCCCTAGGCATAGGGCAACTGCACGGCCGACGAGTTGGCTGGGAGAGGGACGGAAATATCCGTTGTCAATTCTGCTGAAGACGTGGGCATGCATATAACCTCCTGCAAACACAGATTATAGACTGAACTAATCGAGGTGGACCCAGCTGTCAGACTACCATACAAATTTGGCCGAACATTTATGAAAAGCGATATGAAGCTCTTACTCGGCTTGATCGCTGCGCTCTAGGATTAATAGTCGGTGTAATAATCGGACATTACCTTATGGGAACACATTGAAAGATATTGGAATACCCAAGCATCGAGCACTATTTATGCCTATGTACCGCCCTGGTCAGAACATGCGACCAATTCTTCAAAAATATCTTTTTAGATTGTTGAGCTGACCTGAACTCAGCGAACATTCTCGACTTTCTGTGCTAAGTACATAAAGCGCGCTGGGTGGTAACATTTCTAAGGTAAGGAAGGAGATGATGGCTTTGCACGCTCGCAGCCGCTTTAACCTTACCTAACCTAACATAATATAACAAGAACCCGTAATCATTATGAGTTCTATCAAAAAAATTTATATTTAATCATTATTTCAAGATTTTGAAATTTTCGAAAAATAATACATTTCTGAGTCTTATTGTATCGCTCATAAATAAAAATTATGGGCCGTATTCTTGTTTTCATACGAATCGAAAATCTGAAGTTTTTGTATAGAAAATGAAAGAAAAATTTTATGGTTTTTGATTCGTACGAAAACAAGAATACGCCTCTATATACCGATTTATGTTTTTTGATTAATAATAAAACTCATTTTTTGAGTGTTATTTTTTTACTCTGAAATAATGATTATTTTATGGGTTTTATTTTTTTTTCATCAAAATTATTGAGTTTTATTTTTTGAGTTTTTTTTTTTGATCGAGCATACAATTCATTTCTTGAGCGTTATTTTATCTCTCAGAAATAAAATTAATATTCAGTTTTATTTTTTTCGGCAGATCGAAAAACTCAAAACCCCACACTGCTTTTGTAATAAGTGTTTAGTTGTAGGTATTTTTTGTAGTAATATTTGAGTGCGTATGTTGCCGAATGCATAGCAAAAAATATTTACTACTACTACTTTTTCGATCCGCCAGAAAAAAAAATGTGACTCAAAAATTAATTTTTATTTCTGAGAGAAAAAATAACGCTCAAGAAATGAGTTTCATTTTCGATAAAATCATTAGTTTTGATGAAAAAAAATAAAACTCAAAAAATAATGACCTTTAATAATCAAAAAGTTAAACTTACAAAATAATCATTATTTTGGAGAGAAAAAAAACCACTCGAAAATTGAGTTATATTTTTGCTCAAAGCAAAAATATAACTCGATATATGATTATATGTTCTGAGCGATTGATAAAAATTAAAAATGTAATTATTAATTATAATTTTTATATACATCGCTCGGAAATTTTCAAATCGTATCATATTTCTATAGAACATGAAAACACGTGCACATATATATACACGAAACTGCTCTACGATGTTTGGAAGTTTTGTTTTATTTCAAGGAAAATTTGAAAATAGGCATTATTTTCGGTCCCTGAATATAACAGTTACTACAAAAGTGAAAAGAAAATACCAAGTGTCCAATAAATTTGCAATATGCTGAGATGGCAGTCAGTGAAAGTGAACTCAGTGACATACTTGTGGAATTTAAAAAAACAGACACAGCCATACATATATACATACGTATACATAAAGTATATTTTCGTAAACATAAATGTACATAAGTATCTCAACAAAATCCCAGTCCCATCATTCAATTCCATTGCCTACATCAGTGTTAAAACCGTCATTTCCGCTTCCGTTTCCGTTTTCATTTGCACTTTTGCGTGTCATATGAAAAAAATATCGGTCTAAAAACCTTTTTTATTATTGCTTTCACTAGCCGAGGCAAGAGTAAAGCAAGCGTTTTTCTTCTATTTGATTAGTCTAATAGCTTTAGTGCACATCACATTTATTTTTATATCTACACTAATACTTTTATTTACATATTTGCTACTTATTTTATGAGATCTTAAATTGCTTCAGACAGTTGAACAATCGAATAGCAGTGAATAAATACATTAGACAAGTGTGTACAAGTACTTGTTTTGTTTCAGTGATTTGTACAAAATCAGACAAATGTCTGCGAATTTTGATTTGTTTACATGCAAGTGAATAAATGAATACTTAATGCAGACGGGCACCTACATACATAAATAGCCAATAAATGTTAGAGAATTATATTCAATTGACCGCTTTTGGAAGAGATTGATTATTTGTGATTGCTTGCTACGCAATTTTGCATATATATAAATATTTTGATTTGCTAGTTGTTGCTATTTGTGAATATTTACTAATTATTTTGAAGTAAACGGGAAAAATCACCATTGGAATTAGGGCGCTATAAAAATGTAGAAGCTCAAATATTTTTAAATTCTTTTAAGGTTTCTTTTTAGCATTGGACTTTTCTTTTTCCACTTCTGAGTCTGATAATAAAGATAGAACGGTAAGTTACTTGTGTATAAAGAATTAGGGAATCTTTTTAAGGGACTACACACAACCTCCACAAAAGAAGCGAAATGCAGATTTGGCTTCTTTTAGTATGCGATTTAATTTTAATTTAATTGTAAATGCTGTACGTACATAACTACCTTTATGCTCTTAAATATTGCGTATAATTGTTTTGCTGCAAAGTTTGGGAAATACAATATCATTGCAGATATATGTATATTACTAGCTCCGCCCGCCTGAAGTTCGATTTAACGTTATGATTTCAAATGTAGCAAATAATAGAATTAATTATATCACCGAAAATTTTAAATTTTATTTAAAAAAACATGGTAAATCTTTCGAATTTTGACTAAATTGGCCACTTGGCTATAAAAATCAGCTTACATTGGCAACTCTGTTAAAAAACGTTTGAAGAAAAGCATATACATTAGACTGTCCCAAAAAACCAAAGTTGTTTTTTTTTGACGCATAACCCCTCATTTTATTGGTTTTATCTTGAAAAGTATCCGAATAAAATTTTATGCAATTCGGACCACGGCAACCCGCGTGACTTGCAGTCAAAGTTATCAGAATAAGCTTGGTGCAGTTCGCCTGTTTTGTTAATGTACTCATTTTACTTCTATATAAGACGGTATTACTATACAAAATATGGGGATATGGGTATCAAATGAAAGAAGAATTCGAAACAAGATTATTTATAACTTTTATCCTTCTGGAACATGTTAAAAATGTCCTTTGAAAATATTATCCTTCAAATATTTTTAAATTTTAATGATTTTTGAAAAATCTTAGTTTAATCAAAATCCTTTGTATATATATATGGATATTAAAGGATACAAATTTTAAAGGATATTTTTAGTTAACCGAGGGCACATGTCAAACACTAAAACATTACGCATAGTGTTATAACAAAATTCTGGAACTTCAAAAACCATTATTGATAAGGAATCTTTTTCCAAAATTATCAATTTTAATAATATGCAAAATCGAAATAAAAAACAAATTAATAAAAGAAATTTTTTTTAAATATTTTATGTCACACTTATTATTCCTACCTCCCATAAACTTATCATCGGAAATAAGTGTACGTAAATAAACTATATTGTATGTTACCATTTCGTTTCGCTTATTACTTCAAAAGTTCGACACAATACAGAAACGAAACGGCTGAGCTCACTTCACAAGCTCCTCATTAAAATTGCGATCTGAATTGATGGAAGCGTTTGCGAATATTGGAGTGAACATGTTGCTAAAAATTCACTACATACATCAATGATATGATAGTCAGAAATATTATAAGTTTCGTACTCATATTTAGCGTCCACTTTATTGTTTCCAAATTTGATGTTACGTATACGCCCTGTAGTGCAATGCTAAATCAATGCTTACGTGGGGAAAATATACGGTTTAGAACTTTTTATGGTTTTTAAAGGGTCGCTAACTGATGACCGCCTTTTAATAAAACCAAATACATTTAAGGACAAACTGGCAAGGTTGTAGATCCTTTGCCCAACTTCCCAGTAATATTCTTTAACTTCTTTTTAATCTTCTTCTTTTAGAATCATATTGAATGCCGTCCAGACCTATAAAGTTGCCAAGATCAATGGCTGATCTGGGCATTTATTTTAGTAGCTTTTAATAACATGGATTATGAGAGTCCATTACTTATTTTTGAAATCCGCTTTTTCACTATAAGGATCTAGACCTTATGTTTGTGGCCAGTTTTACCTATTACACAAAGCGGAGCACCAATATCGACAGAGGCTTGCTCGGGGAAGAGCTCCAATTGAACGACAGCTTATGACCCTTGGAGCACTGCGGTTCTATCCAGTCAAACAAATAACTTAATCATATTACTTTTGGCATTTAAAAAGTTCCAACAACAATTTATAAAATTTAAAATAACTATTTATATGGTTGGGAGAGTAAACAAATATTGAGAGTAACTATTTTCGAATCACACAGAGGACAGCTAATCTCGGTTACATCTAGTAAAAATATGAATACAAAGTCACAACTAAAAACCCGCTCTGATTGAAAAAAAAAGTTTTAAATATTGGTTTGCAATAAAACATTCATAAATCTAAAAATTGAATGCATTAAAAATAACACAGGGCAACAAAAATGCACATAAATTTTGGTGCGGCAAATGTTAAATCTTTTTCTGATAGATTTTTTTAGGCAAACAATTTTCAACAGCCCTGGATTTTGAGATAAACGTGGCCAAAGAGCAAAAAAATTGCTTTTTGTCAATGTTTGAGGAGCTCTAGTGAAGAAACAAAAGGTGATAGAACCTTCCACTTTGGTTTAAATAAAAGTTTGAACTTTCGACTACAATCCCCGAAATGCCGTCCTTGCACCATACACTAAATTGGCTTTTGCTGATCAATAAATTACTATAAGTGACTTTCAAGTCAAGGTGCAGGCTTAGTATTTTTAGGGGTTGTAGTCAATTTAAGCCTAAGTTGAAGGTTCTATCACCTTTTGTTCCTTAGTTACAGCTTCTCAAACATTAAAAAAAAACACAATTTTTTGGCATTTTGATCACGTTTTTCTCAATCTAACTTCTACTTCAGCCAACAAATAAAATAAAATATTACGTATACGCTCCGTTGTACTTATCTGACTGAGTACATATTCTCGTTCAAAGTCGAAATCGAAATTGCATAGTAATTAAAATGGTCTACAAGTATATTCATATGCAAATTTGCGTGTATACGTTTAATTAAATTTTAATTGAATAATTTGTCCCCATTTGTTTAGTTCATTTTTTTGCGCATGCATGCCACTGAATGATGACCTAATGGTTGAAATGACACTGCAATCTTGACTTTAATCAAAATTCAATTATCTCTTAATCAAAAGTGCAACCAATAAAATACATAATTAATGTTATGGCATATAAATAATAATCGCAAATAGTTGTGTGATTTTTGATTTTCCACAACAACACTGCCTATGCCCCAAACTATGCACATACATACGTACATATTTACAAGTGTTGTGCAAATATTTAAATTACGTTCGGAGCAAATATTTTATGCTAGTCATTAGTAAAAGTTATGAGAGATCATCAGTTCAATTTACTCAATAGGATGTCATGAATTCTATGATAAATCAACATTTGCTGATTAGAAAATGATTTGCATATCCAAAATGATTAAGATTTACTGCTTTAATAGCTAAATTGTTTCAGTAGTAAAATAATATACTAAGTGAAAATGTGTTTTTTCGACGTAATTTTGCAGAACTTTCTCCTTCTGAGGAACTCTAGAAATAATCAAAAGCTACTCAGAACAGATTAAACTTTTATTTTTTTCAAAAATATAAATTTTTCGACTTTATCGAAAAAAAATTTTTTTTCGGCGTAATTTCGCAGAACTTTCTTTCTCCTTCTCAGGAACTCTAAAACTATTGAAAAGTTGCTCAGAGCAGATTTCATTTTTATTTTTTCAAAAATTAAACGTTTTACACATTTTCGAAAAAAGTATTTTTTCGGCGTAATTTTGCAGAACTTTTTTTTCCTTTTCAGGAGCTCTAGACCTTTTGAAAAGCTACTCAGAACAGATTTCATTTTTATTTCTTTCAAAAATTAAACGTTTTACACTTTTTCGAAAAAAGTATTTTTTCGGCGTAATTTTGCAGAACTTTTTTTTCCTTTTCAGGAGCTCTAGACCTTTTGAAAAGCTACTCAGAAAAGATTTCATTTTTATTTTTTTCAAAAATTAAACGTTTTACACTTTTTCGAAAAAAGTATTTTTTCGGCGTAATTTTGCAGAACTTTTTTCCTTTTCAGGAACTCTAAAACTATTGAAAAGATGCTCAAAACTATTTTTTATTTGCCTTTTTGCCACATGTCGTATGCTGCGTGAATCTTGCATACACAATTTTTAAAGCAATTTTTTTTGTGAAAATATTCAGAACTTTTTTTTCCTTTTCAAGAACTCTAGAACTATTGGAAGGCTACTCAGAACAGCAGTGCAATGTAGAACAATAATATGGGTAACAAATGAGAGAGAAAAGTTTGCAAAGTTTGCCAAATTTAAACAAATTAAACTTGTTTGGTTCACAAGCACGAATTTGGATTCAAAATGCCCTTTAAATTATTTTTATTTTTTTAACCTAATAAAGTGACAGGGATGAAATACGAGGATGTGGTCGTGCGTGTATTAGTCTTTAATTTATAATTTTATCAAAAATAAATATTTGCGAGTTTTCAAGGATATTAAAGGTTACAATTTTAAAAGGAAATTTTCAACACTTTTCATCCTTATGCATACAAAATTCAGTCTTTTTCAATTCTACAGAATTTTCTCTTTTATTTGATGTCTATAATATTATTCTACACTGCACTAAATTTTTTAAATAATTTTTTGAATTAATCATCTTTTTGCAATCTCAAAGTCTTAAAAAAATCCTGACGACAGAGAGAAAAACCATAAAAGCAGTTATATTATATTTGGCGTCTAGTTTCGCGGCTATATTGATTTCTTTGTGTGCAAGATTTACTGTCGCGTGGTGAAGTAATAAAATTCAAAAGGCTTCTTTTAAAAAGCCTTGTCTCTAAATTGGAAAATTCTTACGTA
>JAPVRG010297877.1:0-15318 GCA_029783565.1 Rhagoletis cerasi
AATTCTCTAGAGGTTCAATTTAAAAAGTTCGAAAATTTTGATGAAAAGTTGTTGAATTTTTCTTTATTTTGTATTAAATTTGAATCTTTGATTTACAAGGGCTTGGTTAAAGCGTGGTACTGGATTTGAAAATAGTGAGAATAACTTGAAACAGAACCGAGTTCCGTATACATATATGTAAGTATAATGACTTTTTTAGCATTTCTGGGTATTATTTTTATATGCATGGGAGAAATGTGGAAGTTAGGGGGGCTCGGCCCCTCCCCCCACCACCCCTCCCCCCTGCCCCTACCTGGCTACGCCCATGGGAAGAGGTCATAAAAGCAAACCAATCTGATTTTTGTTTACTTTTCGCGCTTGCTTCAAAATTACTTGGAAGTACGAGTACTATCGATACTTTTTTGCAAATATGAGTACTGGAATCGATTCTTCTGTAGAGTTTTTCTATATGAGCACGCACACAAAAATATTATATGCTAGTGTACGGCCGTACATACCCTGCAGTAAAATATAGAGACAGTCTGGTAAAGCGCTAGTTCCGAACTACATATTTCAGAACTACATATCTCTGAACTAGTGCAAAACGGCTGCAGAGCGGAGCAGTTGAAACTTCGGTGAGGTAGTTGCGCTGTCGTCAAAGTTTCTCACATTTAGCAAGTCGAGGCTGAGAGTAAATGTACAAATTTTCACATATCGTACAACACGAAAGTAGCTCTGCGAGGAGACCTCCGACTCTAACATCGTTGGTCGCGAGTTCAAATCGCGGTGGAGGCAGTTGTGAGTTCTAAGATTTAATAAATTTTAATAGCCTCGTGTTGCTTGAAAATTGGAGGGAAAATTATCATATTCAATAAAACCAAAATGAGAATAAAAATAGATAAAAACAAAATAAAATACAATTTGTAAAAGAAACGAAAAAATATCTAGAAATACATTTTTTTTTCATAAAAAACGTATTGTCCCAAATCTGCCCAAAATGGCACCAGTTCAGAACTAGTTCGAAAGTTCTGCAGAGGGTGGCAATTGCTACTTCGTAGGACATCGCCATGTTAAAAGAGACAGTTGAAAGCATTGATTTGGGATAGATGAAGAACCAGTACCGTCCCTTTTTAAGCTAGATCTGCGCTAGTTCTGAACCAGTTTGATTTTCTTTTCCAGGAAAAATTGTTTTCTACTCTTCAGTCCATTATATAAACGTGGCATATTAAAAGGTTTTTTATTAGATTTTTTTGATTTTAGTCTTGTCTGTATAAAATTTTGCAATACTTAAAGCGGGATTATCCACGAACGTGTACGTAGCGTAGCTTAGAAGTACTTGAAACACAATATTTGCAAAAACTCACCGCCGTAGAATGTACGCAGGAATCAGCTGTTCTCTTTTGTTTTTTCTTTTGTCTCCTGCTCTCACATTTACACAGTGTTGCCATTGGTTCGCATATACACATGCTTTTGCATACATTTATCATTTAAGTAAAAATTTTTTATAATATAAAGGTAAGAAACTAAAATCAAAAACATTTCAAAATCATATTTGTTCATAAAATACTATTTGCAATAGTAAGTTTTAAATATTTTAAGGATAACTTCAATTTTTCTTAGCTTAATTTATAACAATTTCAAAAACTGTGTACTGACAACTCTGAGCGAAGAGCAGAAGAGAAAAAGCAAACAGCTGACACGTTTCTACGTAAAAAATCAACTTCGAGCAGATTCTTCGTCTACGTCTAAGTATACGTAGAAATTCTACGTCGGTAAGTTTTCATTTACATGGCGGACTCATAAGATAGATCGTGTTAGCTGACACGTTCTAAGTTTCTACGTTCGTGGATAATCGCGCTTTTACTACGTTTATGGCTTTGTCCATTTCACGAAATCATTTCATGTAGTTACTAACTAGGCATACATTTAGGCTTTACGCTAGAAAGCAATAAATTCACATACGTAATCCAATGCGGATATTAAAAACAGCGCCATCCACATCTCGTATAGGCAAAACATCAATGATTTAGCCACTACTGTAAATAATGTGTCTTAGTTTTAATTTTTCAGAGTAAACTTCTTTACAGTAATAAGTTTTACTATACTCTTCTGAAATATGGACATACAAGAAATCTAGTCGATATAAACGTGGTCAAAAAAGGAAGGCAAAACTACATTTTTTTATGGTTTTTATTTTATTTTTATCATTCAAAATTTGTATGCTCATACTTCTAGGTGGATTCTTCTCCAACCGAGTTATAAAAGAACACTCGGTAAAATAACGGAACTCGGCTATTTATCAGAGCTCAGCCAGGTCGGTTAAAAAATACACGACCTGATGCGTAGTGTTGTTAATTCAAAAAACCGCTCCATTGTGAATTGTTGATGAAAAAGTACTCAGGGAAATTTTTGTTTCCTTATGTACTTGATGAATACTTTAAGCAGTTATATACATATGTATTTTATACAAATACTTCGCGAAATTACAAATTTCAGTTGGTTCTTGAGTATAGATCGAATTCAACTTATCACATGTTTTATAGCAGATGCCAACAGGGTTACTTACATATGTAGCTAAAGGGAAATTTTAACCGAGTTGAGCGTTCTTTTGTAGCCGCTCGATTACAAGGAAACGAAGCTTCTGTTAAAAATATTTGTTTAATAAAAAATACGTATCCCCTCTTTTTCCTTGTAGAATGACATATTTCATCCGCAAGCATATCTACGATGTGAAGTTGGTCTACCGACCTGATTTTAGATGGATTTGATCTGCAGAACCTGCATGTACAATTATTATACCCGAGTGCGCTTGTGCACAACGATATATTAACTTAGTTCACATAACCGCTGTTTGCAAAGTTAGTTTACAGAAAGGCGAAAAACGATATTTAATACGTGCGCCGAGTATAAAAAGTTCAGTTTCGTCCGATTTTTTACTTCTTTACTTGCTATTTTACTATTTGCGCTATTTATGAAATCCGTAATTAAATCATAACGTTCCAGTCACGTGGCATAGAAAATCTGAAATATCAAATTCATTTCACATAAATTGTACATAATGTAATGATATCAAGCTCCGTTCGCTCCTACCGCCATCCATCGAACAAATTCAAGCATTGTAAATGGTATAAGCTAGAGCAGCACGTCAAATGGAACTAATGACTTTCCATACGGTCACTAATCGCCACACAAATTGTGAGACGGATGCGGTTGGTCTGCTGGATGACGTGCGTTCACTGATCTGCGCCACTGATTACCATCAATGCCATCATCATTTCACCTCTACATAAAAGCTTTGTTTCGTCACAGCAACCAAGAGCTAAGTCCCTTGCCCATCACACAAACTAAATGCCGAGACCACTTAACATGTATGTATGCTTATGCATTACTCCATTCACTTCGCTGTGGAAAATTTATCAAAGTAGTCAATCACAAAAACAATTCAACGCCCAGGCCACCGGCCAGCCGGACCATTGACCAGCTCAGCACACGGCTATCGGCCAGCGATTGGTCATCGATACAATGCTAACCACGAGAGTGAAGTGGCAAATGCCGATTTTCACTACAAATAATCTGTGGCGAACCAGGTTATTATCAAATAATATTACATAATCGAATCAAATGAAAATTGTTGATCCGCGCATAAGGTACTGATGAAGACGATAAGGATAATGATGACGTGGCTGCTGCTGTTGATGGTGATGTCGTCAACATAGTTGTTGCCATTTATGTAGATGCTGCTGATCTTGATGCGTTATTTGCTGAAAGGCAGAACACGATCCTCAAATGATCGACAAAGATTAAGGTGACTCTGGCACAACAGCTGCCTTTTTTGAAATGCTGGTGATGACGACTTATTGCCACGGGTTGCAAATCAGCTCGAGCACTAGCGAAACGCCAACATCGACACCAACGCGGTAGTGTGAAAAGTTGGGTTGAAGTTGAAAAGTAAAAAATGTGCCGCAGAGACAACTGCATTAGCAGAAGCAGCAATAAATTTTACGCGAAGAGGCAGATTGCACTAGGGGTGTGTATCGGCCAGGAAAATTTGATATACCGGTATCGCGACATTCTAAATTCACGATATTCGATACCGATATAAAAATAATAATAGTGTTTGGCCGAGCTCCTCCTCGGTGGTGGTGTGGTCGTGAAGGGACCTACAGTTTTACGCCGACTACGAACAGCGATTGTATTTTTATGAGACAGGGATGCTCAACAAACGTAAAGATACATTTCGTTTCGTTAATGAGCAAAAATAACTTAACGAAATAATTTCGATACGTTTCAGAGCTAAATTAACGAAACGAAATTCAATCGTTTCCGTTGAAACGACACAAAACTCAATCGTTAACATTGAAACAAAATAAATCATCAATCGTTAACATTGAAACAAAGCAAATCATCAATCGTTAACAGTGAAACAAAATAAATCAACGAAAATTTGCTGTTGTAAACCATTGCCAGCTTACTTTTAACATTGAGGGCCTAAAGGCATGCAACAGCTTTTGCGTTAACGATTGGATTTCTTTTCGTTAATAACCAAGATAGAATTATTTTGATAATTACCTAAACGATAAAAAATTGAATCGTTTCAACAGAAACGCTTGTTTCTTTTCGGAGAACGTTAAAACTAACGTTACGATGCATCCTTGTTATGAGAAGCTTTTTCATGGAAGTCTGATGAGATGTGGTGATCTCCGAAATATCAGCTATAACTTCTACCGCTTACACTTTGTTGCTTTTTCCGCTTTTCCTAAAAATAAATCATGGTTAAATATTACTACGCCACAATAATGATAACAATAGAATATTTTGCATTTCTGCTAGATATAACGTTTGGAGTGACCTCTTTGGCGTCATTTCAATGAAAAACTGACTGTCGCATTTCACACTTATTCGGGGAATCCGCATTCTAGATGGTGATGCACGGTAAAATGTGTGTCATTGTTGAATATTGTAGCAAGTATGCAATTTGTACGTAAAAGACGAAATAAGGATAAATAAAGAGAAACTGCAGGTTTTTCTGGCAATATGGCAGTAAAAACTTACAAGTTCCAGCAAAAGCTTGCAACTTCTAGCTGCAGCTTACACACCTAATTTGCGTAAGTGAAGATGCAGAGCATGAATGTGTTGTATTTTATTGAATTATCGAACACTGCGATCCGGATCAGCAAAACCGTGGTCGGTCCGGATTACAGGGGAAATAACAAACATTTTTGATTTTTGAACTCTGTCCGGATTACAGAAGGACCCGGATTACATCATATCCGGATCAACGAATTTTTACAGTCGTGTTAATGCACACAGTACGTATATTTGTAATAAAAATTCAAACAAACGAAATTTCAAATAACGAAGTTACTCTGGATAAAACGCAGACAGACGAACAGAGTTAATTTGAATTAAGAAGAACAAATGTAAATTAAAATTTCACACTGACAGACGGCGAAATTGTGCATTTAGACAGCTGATATTAAGCAATTTTTGTTTTGTTTTCACAAGCCAGCGGCACGTTCGGACCACACATCCAGGAGCACTTTCTCCTCGCTGGTGCTCCAAGTGCTGCTTTTTCTCGGTGGACATCTGAAATTGGATGAAATGCATTTCATTAATATATTTTCACCTATTTTTCACAAATTTCTTAAAATTACTTACTTCTGATATGTTTTGTTTTCGGCTTCTCTTTTAATTAATTTCCTTTTGTCAACCACAAAAATAAAGGTTCCTAATGCAAATAAGCACATTAAAGTCTGATTTTTTTACGTGAGTACATATTTGCTTATGAAAAGCTTAACCCCACGGTGCTCAAGAGCAGACGGATCAACTCAATGCGTTGATCACCGCCCCGTGTTAGCGGTACCAATTGGTAGTGTGGGTGTTCACAATTCACCACCTTGGTTGGGTACGAGGCTGACCTAAAACCTCTGCCGTACTCTGGGTCCGACACCCGGTTGCAATGCAACTCCACATTGAGCCGACAAGCAAACTCTTCCCGCATTTGGGTGTCGAAACCACAGCCACCACGATACTTCCCGAAGGGCCGTACCTAAAGGAACAGGCCATAGCAAATATAGGATGCTATGGGGTCCCCTGTTCCTCCGTGGTACCAGATTGAGTACTCTGGTTAGACTGTGAAGCCGAAACTTCTGCCAGTTGAGTAGAGACCACTCCGGACTGGCAACCGTTTATGAGTGACTTACAGAGTGTGATTTTTGTACGACGTGAGAGGACTTTACGTTCTCATTTTCCTATTCAGTCCAAAGTAGCACTTATTGGCAAGAGTGATTCTCCGTTTGATTTCAAGGCTGAAATTGTTATTGGTGTTAATACTGGTTCATAAATAAACGAATTCGTCTACTTTTTCGAACTTGTAACTGTCAACAGTGACATGGGTGCCGAGGCGCTTGTGCTCTTAATGTTTGTCTGATGACAGGAGATACTTCGTTTTGCCCCCGTTCATCACTAGACCCACACGCTTTGCTTCCCTATCTAATTTCGAGAAGGCAGAACAGATCTAGGCCTTGTTTCTGCTAATGATATCGATGTCGTTGGCATACGCCAGCAATTGTACGCTCTTGTATAGAACTGTTCCTGAGCGGTTTAGTTCTGCGGCTCTTATTATCTTCTCTAACATCAGATTAAATAAATCATGCAAAAGACAGCTCGGAGAGTTCCTTCTTAATTCTGACGGAGCTGGTGGCATAGCTCAACGTCATTTCGTGCTATCGAAAGCGGCTTTTAAATCAACAAATAGATGGTGTGTGTTGACCCTATTTTTCTGGTCTTTAAGTATAAACAGAACCAAATCGCTGAGCGAATTTCGTTGGACGGAGCGATGCCGTCGTGTGATATTCGGCTCAATATTTTGCCCAGTAAAACAGAAGCGAAACGAAATTCGCATCAGCTGATTGACAAATAAAAAATATAAAAATACACATCCTCAAATGTTCCCATTTTTCTTCTTCCTGATAATTATCTGCTAGAAAAGTATAGAAACAAAGCTATTTTTCACTGGAAGCTGATTTTTTCGACGGGCGGCAGAGGACAAATTAAAAATAAATCTATTCTCGCGGAAATTCGTCAGACGAACTTCGTTGTCGCTTTGGTTGTATGCAATGTGTGTTTTAATTTTAAAAGCGAACTTTCTCCCGGCGAAGTTCGCTCAGCGATTTGATTCTGTGTATACTTTATGGTGGATTTGCCAGGTCTAAAGCTATACTGATAAGGCCCAATCAGTTCGTCAACGGTGGGCTTCAGTCTTTCACACAATACGCTCGATAAGACCTCGTAACCTATGCTTTGAAACCTGATCCCGAAGTAGTTGGTGCGTACGGCCGGGTCGCCTTGCCATGCGTTCATCTGACCATATTCTGCATTAGAGTTGATGCACGCACCTTATCAACTCCTAGACGCGAAACTTGAACATCTCAGCTGGCAGGCCGTCAGCTTCAGTCGCTTTGTTGTTTTTCAGCCGCATATTCGTACCTGGTCATAATCAAGCGGTGGAATATCGACTCCATCGACTGGGGGCTAGGGTTCGTCTTCCCAGCTACTTTCAGTGCTGCTGTCATTCAATAGGCAGGAAAAGTGTTTCCTCCACACTTCATCTGTCTAACATTTAAGATACACTTTAATTATTTAGAAATATAGTTACCAGAGTTCCACAACTTTGATTTACACCTCCTCACAAAAAAGTCCAGTGCATTCAAAGTTACACATCTTTTCATATGTATGTATTTCCATGCGCGGTATCCAAATGGGAAGTACAAATAATTTTCAGAACACCTCAAAAAACAGGACTTTTAAGTTTTTGTTTCGTATGCAAAATTTCATGTTCAATGGAACCTGCTAAAACCTAATATACAATTACAGCAGCTCTGATTGGGCTTGGTTAGGCATTCATTCAGGTTAGCTAATTTTATTTTTACCCTGCTGAAAAAATTATATGTATTGTATTATATCGAGCCCTAACCGCCAAAATAACGTAAGCGACACTTTTTTCAAAAATTTTATTTTTGATGCAGACATGTTTCTAGTTCATCTAGATGCATTTCTGCATCAAAAATAAAATTTTGAAAAAAATGTCGCTTACGTTATTTTGGCGGTTAGTGCTCGATATAATCACACTTTATTTATGTATACTTGTAAAAACATATAATCTTTTCTAGGTCTTAAACAAAAATTAAATATTTGCCTTAAAATAATACAATAAAATAGATAAAATAATGTTATAAATGAAATCAAATAAACAATTATTTAAGTTTAAGTATTTACTATTAAAAAATCAAATTAAGTTGAACAAAAATTGTTTGGCGAGAACCAATAATTTTTCCAACTACCAAATTTTATTATCAATCCAAAAGCCCAGAGAACATAGAGAAAAGTTGCCGGTATTTCACATATCGAAACAAAAAATTGTATCGATAACGTATCACAACTCCTGATATCGATATAAATTAACCGATATACTGACCAAAGATAGTGATATACTGAATATCGCATCGGTATCGCGCGTCCGTAGATTGGACTAAACTCCATGGATGCAGGCTGTGTTGAGCGATGATGGGCAAATTGGTTCGCTGTGCAACTGCATTAGGTGGTCGTGGTTAAGTGCTCTGAGGCTGTCAGTAAATGTTGTATAGCCGATCGTATCCTATCATTCTCAAGCTGTTGCTACCTCCGTGTGCCTCAGTGTGCTTGTGATCTTCTTCATTACAATATCAGTTAATTAGAAAATTACGTAATGCTTCTCCTTCAAAGCTATCAATCGTCCAATCTTTTAAAAGCCATGAACAGTTCGTAATGCAATTTTAATTACCTTCGATTTTATGTATATATGTAAGTTTTTATGTGTGTACAAATGTACAAAAGTATGTAGATTACTGATAATATTGTTGATAGTTGATTAGTAGATTAGATATCAGTTTAATCGCATAGCACTGTTTGGTTTCCAATCTTGCCGCAACGCTTCATATAAGTATACATGTGTTTAATTATTTCACTGAAATTAATTGAATGTAAAACTTCAGTGTTAATTGTGTTTAATTGTTTAATTAAGTTGTTACGTGGAGTTAGGTAGGTCAGGTTAGGTTGCGGTGGTTTCCACTCCGCACAATCTGGCAGAGAGGCACACTTAGGCTCATTGTGTTGCCACTATTAACGAGTTTTTTTCCCTTGCTTTCCCTTAGTTTCCCAAATGGTAGATCCTTCGTGTAATCTCAACATATCGGTGAAGGTCGCGAATGTCCACAGAGTCGATATCAGCTAAACACCGAAAGTGATATTCAATAAAAATAGCAAGTCTTGACCTTGCCAGAGCTGGGCAGTGGCAGAGATACTCCTCTAAACTCTCCACTTCCTCCTCGTCCCTGCAGGCACGACAGAAATCGTTAGCGGGGTAACCCAATCGCCTAGCATTGACTCCCATTTGGCATTGTCCTGTACTAATACCGACAACTATGCTAATAAAATAAAAAATGAATTGTGTTGGATCTTTTCTCATTGATGTTTGGCCAGATCTGTTTAGTAACGGAATAAGTTGGTTCTTTCGCCCATCGTTCGTTGCCCAATTCAATGAAAAAAGATTTAAGGAGGACAACTGCATCGTGCCCAGAATTTTCGAGCGAAAACTTCGCCAATTGCCTCTTTCCTTTGTGGATTTGCGCCAGTTGTTCATCCCCAGTGCAGACAGGTCCTTCTGCACTTGGTCCTTCCATTTTTCGTGAGCGCCCTTGCTTTCGTTGTCCACCTGAATCGAAGAATCTTTTCACCGGAGCCTCGCCATCCATGAGTACAACATGCCCAAGCCTAGCCATTGTTGTATTTTTATGCGCTTGACTATGTGTATATAGTTAAAAAGATCGTACAGTTCGTCAATCCATCTTCTTCGGTATCCTTCGCCCACGTGAAAAGGGCCATAGATCTGGCATAGAATAGTTCTCTCGAAAGCCCCCAATCCTTGTTGGACAACGTCTATGTTTTTTTGCGCCATATAAAAGAACGGGCATTATAAGAGATTTTGTTGGCAAGAGATATTCTTCGCCATATTTCCATTATTGGTAGTATTTATTTATGCTGGATCCTGGGTAGACAAAGTCTTTCACTACTTCAAAGTTATAACTGCCAACAGTGACGTGTATCCCAAAATGCGAGGACTTTTTATGGTTGCAGGGAGGTACTTTGTCTTACCCTTGTTTACCGCTAGACCATCCTCATTAGCTTCTTTTTCTAAGCTGGAAAAAGCTGCGCCGACGCACAGTGCGCCGACTCCATATTAACAATGGGCAAAAATAGAAAGAGTGGTCAATGTTTGTTGAAACTTGACTCCTTCGAGATGAAGCTAATGAATTAATCTTTGTTGGTATGTATTCTTGCAGTTTTTCGAGTATGAGAAAGTTGACATTTTCTAAAGTTTTTATGTGAAACCTTCCAAACCACCTTAAAACAAATAGTTAGGCTGATAAATGAATAAATAACTCAGAAAATGTTCGAAAAGCTAATTTCATCGCAACATTACAAGCGCAAATTTAATATCGTGGAGGGGCAGCGTTTATATGCTTCCTCTAGGCGCTCGTAGAACTGATCTTTAGTTCCATCGAGACGTGAGCACAAATGAGGCTTATGTTGTTGAATTTAGCTTTGATGCGGACCGGGGCCATTCGTTCGCTGATGGGAGTGAACCTGAAGATGAGGTGTCTTAGTCTCCGACCAACCACAAATCCCACGCCAAATTTTTGCGCCGCCTCATGGTTGAAGGCACGCGCTGCATATTTCATGCAGCCGTGTCCCGTCCATCGCATTTTAGTAGAGGCCCTTGCATATATACATACATCTATAAATGAGCATTTTACTCAACTAAGCAGTGTATAAAGACAGAGTATTCTAGAGAGTTGAATCACTTAGGTAAAAGCCTTCAGAGAAGATACATTCGCAATTTCGAATCAGATATTAAAGTAAATACAAAGTCTTTTTGGAACTATGTCAATTCTAAAAAAATTTTGCTCAAGTATTCCATCAGAAGTTTTTTTATAATGCACATACTTCATCTCCTTCTACATCAGCCAACCTTTTCGCTTATTTTTCCCGCTCGAATTTTGCAACACAGTCGGAAACTTCTAGGAGTAGCTTTCCACCTGTAGATTCTCCTATTAATTTTGGGGCGCTCTATTTATCTCTTGATGTAATTGATGGCATTTTGCACGTCAAATCATCATTGCAGACTGATGTCGACGGCTTGTCGTCCTTCCTTCTGAAGAACTGCTTGGCTTTTGCGGATCCACTTCTACTATCTAATCTTCAATAAATATCTTAAGTGTGGTGAGCTTAGTGCCTGGAAGGTAACCTTCATCAGCCCTCTTTTCAAAAGTTTTAACAAAATCTACGTTACGACCTACAGTCCCATTGCCAAGTTGACAACTGTATCTTACGATTAAGCATTTCATCTCCAACGACCAGCATAGTTCCATGTCCGGTAGATCCTCTGTCACAAATTTAGCAACTTTTTCTGAGTATTGCATATCGGCTTTCAACGACCGTCTTCAAGTTGTCAGTGTATATACCGACTTCACAATAGCATTCGATAAAGTCAATCATTAAATTTTGATTTCCAACTAGCTATTTTGGGGTTTCACTCAACATTTTTGTCTTGGCTAAAATCATACCTTCTACATGGCTAATGTGTGGTCGTTGTCGACAACACGCTATCCAACTCATTCATTCATAGCTTCATCTAGGGTTCCACAGGGCAACATTTTCGGCCCTTTGCTATTCATGCCTTTTATCGATGACATATCGTCTAGTTCTATCTACTCCAAATTTCTTTCATATGCTGATGATTTGAAGATTTTCTCTACCATTTCAAACTCCTCTGATTCCATCAAAATTCAGTCTGACTTGGATAACGTCTCAACTTGGTGTAGTACCACCGGCTTACAGCTAAATATAAGCAAGTGTTTTCACCTATCGTTCTCCAAATCGCATTGTATTATCCCCACTTCATACTATGTTGATGATACTCGCCTGTTCACTCGTAACGAGTTATCTAACTTAGGTGTAGTCTTTGACTCGAAATTCTTATTTCATAGTCACCTAAATTACACCATTGCTAAGTCGTATTCAGTGCTTGCCTTTATTAGCCGATTTAGCTCTGTATGTTCTAAGTTGGAGTACGCTTGTTTTATTTGGAGACCTTATTATGAGTGTCACATTAATAGACTCGACTCAAAAAATGTTGTTACGTTTTGCGTATCGCTGAATTTCGCCGACCCAATTCCGCCGTATAGAGCTACATAGATATGCGCTAATAAATCGGAAATCTCTTCAATGCAGAAAAACTATTCTCTATCTCACTTTGCCTTTGACATAATTAAGGGTGTGACTGATTCATCCCATCTCCTCGAACCAGTGTTGGCAAAAAGTTAATCTGAATAATGATTAAAAATTAACGATTACAAAGTTAATCGTGATTAATGATTAAGATTAATTAATCGTAATCATGAATATGATTAATGATTGAAATAAAATTAATCGTAATCGTAAGAAGGTGATTCAGATTAATTAATTTTAATCATAATCGTTAATCACAATTAATAAAAATGTGATTTCTTATTAGAGTCTGCTACAGTTTAGTAATTATAAAAATATCGTAATCGCAAGGGTATCATAATTCTGTTCATCTACGCATTTGGTTTCCGTCGTAGAGGAGGCCTTCGTCTTCTCTTGCTCATACGGCATGATCCAATCAGCGGGGTCTTTAGACTATGCCTTATATCTTTTAAATTACAAAACAGTCATCATTTAAGCACAACGAAGTGTTTAACACTTTGCATTTCGTATCAAATCTTCATTGAATTTCTTCTGTAATTAAAAACCTCTGAATCGCTCAATATCTTTAATCAAATTAAAAATTAACGATTAAAAATTAATTTTCTTAATCGTAATCACGATTAATGTATTAATCAAATTAACGAATCGATTAAACAACTAATCGATTAATGCCAACACTGCCTCGAACGCATTTGCTCCCATATTCCTAAGAGAACCCTTCGTAATAATGATATTTTTTATACAGAATGTGTCGGAACTCTATGCTTCTGACGCTCCCATTTTTAGAGCCTTGAAAGAATTCAATGTTCTCTCAAATTCTTTAGCCATAGATTTTTCTTTGTCTTAGCCTGATTTCAAACTAATGTTGAACGAAGCTAGTTTTAATGTTTGACATCATTTAGTAGTAACTTTGTTGTTCTAGATTACTATTGAATGAAATAAATAAATAAATATTTTCATACATACGTTGTAGACGCTTATAGCTGGATTTCGGTTATATGTATGTGGGATTGGGATCAGGTACCAGAAGTGGTCGAGTATATTAAACTGCCCAAACAAATATCCTTATGGAACCAATCAAACACAACCCTACATGCTACAACCAATAAAATACAACCCTGCATGCAAAACCATTTTGCCGAAACGCCTAGTTTAAAAGTTGCCGAAGAACGGCAGTTGTACGATTGACTTTGAGCTGTGAAGTTTGCATTGTGACCTCTGGATTCGTGTATCTTTAATTTAATATCATTTTTGTATTATTAACTTTAAAACTTTTTAAATAAATACATTTACATATTTGTGAAACACCACATGTATGTATGTACGTAGTATGTAGTTGGTTTAAAAAAAAATTTAGTTCCTTGCAAAAAATTTTCGACTAATTTCTAAAGAGAATATTCCCAGATTAGTCTCAATTGGGTACAATTGGGCATCAATTAGTCACAAGTAGTCTTAAACGGGTATTATGTATTGGAGATCGGTTAGTCTCAACTCATCCTTTAAGGGTGTTATTGGAGATCAATTAGTCCCCGACTCCTCTCTAACGGGTTCAATTAACGATTTAATGATATGTACGTACATACAACGATATTTCATGTGCGGAGTTGGCATGTAGAGAGAGTATACGCTTAGCAATCCAGAGAACCCAGGTTCGAATCGCAGCTGGCAAACATTTATTTTTTATTTTTTAAAAGTGACTAGTCGCTTTTTATACCGATTCGGGTGTAAAGGGGAACAATTAGTCTCTTCATAGGACATGCTCGAACAAAAGGGAACAGCAAACATTTTTACATAACAAACATTTAGGAAAGAAAATGCAGGCTTTTGATCTGCTTAATGTAAGGCTTAAAGCAAAAATATATGTTTTTCAAATACTAAAATTTTTTCATATATACAAAATTTTCAGCAATGCGATCCCGCTGCGTTCCCTAATGAACATTTTCTCATAAAAGTGTTATGTATTCTCCCAGTAACTACCGATACAAATGATAGGTCGTTTTCCTCCTGGCGATTTATAAAAAGTTATTTGAGAAATACAATGAGCGAAGGACGACTTAATGTCCTTGCTTCGCCTTCCATCCATAAAGATATGGAAATTACGCCAGAAGAAATTTTGGATGAAATGGCGAAAATGAAAAACATGCCTGAGTTTTTGACCCTTGATACAAATTTTATGTTATATTTATAGAACTTACACTTAATACAAATCTATTAATTGGTGATCTTTCCTTAATAAAATTATTTATGTGCATAGCTTAACATGTTTCAGTGTTCTTCTTGGTCTTAATTCTAAAATAATGGAGTAATTTTTTCGTGTCTTCGTTCTCACTTTCACAAGATATATAGCAAACAAACGACAACCTTACCGCCCATGGTTGCATTTTAGTATCGAGAAAGATTGCCAAAAACTCATTCGCTGTGAACAGCCAAAAAGCGATGTCAGAAATTTTTCCTGCAATTCGCCTTTCGGAAACAAAAAACTTCTTTCGAAAGACACTTTGCATGCAAGGTGTGACTGCTCATGCAACTGCTTTCTAGAATTTCTCAATTTGACAGCATATTGCATACGAAATATATTGCCACGTCTGACACGCTCTTTACAGCGGTTTTTTTCATGGGCGGGCGACCCCTTTTCTGCCACTGTAGGGAAGCGTTATAGATACAAAGGAAAAACTTCAACTTCAACACCCCTAAAACAGGACTACAGAGTTTCTAAAAAAATGCCAATTTAATCCACAACCTCCGCCTCGATTTCATACGGTGGAAAAAGTTACAAAGGAAGTACAAATCAGATGCAAACCGCACCCACCACTGCAAATACTCCTTAGTAAGGGATGCCTGAGGCCTGTGGATGCACACTAGTGCGGATCGGTCCCCATACAAAAAAAAAAGTTTTGAAATCCTTTCGCCTTTTCGACAGACTAAAAAAAATTGGAATTTAGGTATGATGTGAAACGAGATACCGACAGTCACTACTAGAATTTGAACTCGGAGTAAAAAATGATTAAGGTA
>JAPVRG010297878.1:4879-15040 GCA_029783565.1 Rhagoletis cerasi
AAGTCAATCTGGTTTAAAGGAGCAACTTGTTTCGCATTGATAATATGGCTTACACGATGAGAAATATGTTTTTTCTTTAGTTTTAAAATTTTTGGCAGTATAATGGCCGATATGACAAGCATTTTTATTGAGCATCTGAAATTACTTTCTGTAGATCATTTTTGGTATTTTATGTGACCTTACTGAACAATAAAACAAAGTATCATCTACATTAACTACTCTTATTAGAGCGAAAAGAATTTTCCAAATGTTTCGCATTTATGGTGCCCTTAACCTTATCTCTTCTGATCCAAGTGTTTCTGTTTATAGGGCTAACAAGACATCATGGCCTTTTTAGGTTTAAGGGTTCACTCAAGTATTGATCAGAGACTTTTTTTATATATTTACATCGCAGTAGTTGCTCTGTCTGAAATGAAATTGTCAGTAGGATAGCGCCTTTGCTGACATTTTCCGCCGCAATTGTTTTTTCTGCTTTTAATAAACAGAACATTTTTTTTCGGTTAGTTTCCTTGAATATGAAAATTATATCTTAATTTCAAAGAAAATATTTTTCGCTAATAACAGAAAAAATTTGATATATTAACAGTACTATTCTGAACGTAACTGAAAGTTTTATCAATAAATGTACCCATTACAACTTTATTTACTGGTAAAAAATCTAGTAGAATATACAAATTCTATGTGTATTTTCTTAATTTTTATTTTATTACTTGCAACTTTCTTCTTCACTACCATTTGTAGCATACGCCGGTTTCCAACTCACGCCACAACAAAAGTGAGCCTCTTGAATTGTTTAGTAAAAATAAATACAAATATAGCCATTGAGTCCCAGCAGTAGATGTAACACGGGAAAAAGCAAAAAACACGTTCTTATATGCATATCAAAGCTAAAACCGTGTCAGAGACATTATGTTGAGTTGACACTCTTTCCTAGCTAAATTTATGCTGAAAATTTTAATACCCAATATCGAAAAACTAACAGCCGAGGGGCAAAAAGACGAACAAGCACCGGCTGGCCAAACGCCAAATGCCAAACGGGCTGTTCAACGAGCAACAGCCCCAACGACTCCCAACCAGCTTGCGGTGACACACTCAATGGGCCTGTCAAGCCGGCTGAAGTGGTCAACAATGGAAAAAGACTCTTAAAAATCAATAAAATTATGTAAATTATTACTTTTTTTTAATTCACAGAAAAAAAAATAAATCCACGAAAGCAGCGCGGACGTGTGGAGCAACAATGCCAACAACCACCTGGGTGCGCATAAAAGCTATGATCAACAAAAAAAAAGCTAAAAAAAAATTCAGAATTAAATAAAAAAATCAATGGTTTGGTCAGCTCAAAGCATTCCACGTACGAAATTCATTCACAAAAATCTCAACCAGCTATGGAAAAGATTAAACAACAACGCCACAGTAACGTTTGGACATACAAGAGTTATAGACACAAAACAATAACAACTTAAAAGAACGAACGATAAGAAATTGAATATTAGTAGCTAATTTAAAACAAGCTTATACAAATCCATATATGCATATATTTATGCATGTATGTCTATAAATGTGCTTGTTTGTATAGTTACACCATGTCTGCTATCGGTACGTGTGGCAATCTTGTTAACAACTTACGCATTGGCAACACGCTGTGCGTACGCGCGTACTCATAAACTATACGAAATAGCAGCAACAACAACGACAACAACAAAATTAATAATAACCATTCAAGAAAAAGGTGGCGAGCGAGTTGAAATGGCACATATGTACGTATGTATGTAAACGTCGCCAGCGATTTTTTTGGACCTTTGCCAGTGCTTGCGCAGCTGGGGTGTGGTCACCTCAAACAATTTGGATTCATGAGCGCCAGCATGGATTTGTCTTGCATGCTGGTCTTAAAGTACGCAATGAATTAGAATTAATATTCAAATGTTTGCATGCACTCGTAGCAGTTACATACACATATTCGTCACAGTTACAACAACGTTAAAGTAATTTTTTTCTATTGATAGAAAAGAAGCGAAAGCCCAAAAGTGTGGCAATATCTTGTGAAAGGGCTTGAGTAACGAATTACGCTAAATTTATTTGGGAGAGGATAATACCATCTGTCACTGGGAAGAGGAGCTTTAGAAATAATGAGCCTCCTGTTAACGGTTTCGGGGCTTGATTTAAAACGGTTGGGAATCTTTGTTGGTAGCCAAGAAAAATACGAAAGCGCGGAAGAATTTAAGTCACGAAATAGCTAACGCGCTAGAAATAAAAAGATTTACGAATTCTGTTAACACGGCTATTAGTAATAAGTATATATGACCAAATAAGTTACTATAAACGTGGGGATCAATAAGTCTACTCAGAATATTGTACATGCTTAGCATCAACAGCAACATAAATATATGACATATTTTTAAGGTATTCGTCTAAAAAAGGCTCTTTTATCTAAATAATTATATATGCATGTAACAAATGCCGACAACCAAAAGTCAGAACTGAAATTAGGGGACTCAATCTAACCGCTCTTAGCCTATCGAAACTTCCGAAATAGAAAGAATAGACAGCAGATTAATTGAGAAAAAAAATTCCACAAGAATTCCTTCTAAGAACGATGGGTTAAACGATTTGGTCTTGTACATGCAAGATAGCACTAGAGTCTTATACACGGACGGCTCCAAACTAAGTCTAACTGCCGTACCTAAATTGGAGCGCTAGCGTTGCGTTTTCTAACGCCAACGAGTTCCAGCGCGCGCCATACCCAAATTAACGCAGCGTTAGTTTTGACGTTTTCTTATTTCCTCTCGTTTTTATTCCCGTTTCCTCTTTAACTTTTTGTTCTCTTTCTTTCGGTCTTTCTTCCGCACCCAACTTCAACAGGTAACGCCTTGTCAAAAACTGAAAAATTCATTTGCTCGGCGTTAGCGCCGCGTTATTGTGGAATGCTTCATACAAATTGTATGGGCAAGAGGATTTTTGACAGTTCTGTGGCGCTTGACGCGCCAATTCAGGTACGGCAGTAAAGAGCTTTTTGGCTACCTGCAACGTTTTCCAAGTTTATTGACTCTTCTCATAATCAGTATTTTATAATTATCTGCTCTGACATTTAAGTAGCTATTAGGTCACTGACTGCTGCGAAACATTGCTTTAGTTGAAGGTAGCAGAGCTCTACTATATTTACCACCCATATAGTGTGGTTTCCAGATCTCAGAGGCATAGGCACACGGCGATTGCATGGCAGACGAACAAGTGAGGAAAGAAATCTCCCTGTCTGGCGTCAACTCCTCTGACAATGAGGGCATACTATCTTCTTCTTACAAATTATGGCTTAAATTAAAAATTTTCGAACAAGGAAATAACAAATATAGAAGCCAGGTTTACTACGCTACAACAAATCTGATTCAAAATTGAAAAAAAAACAAATAAAGAAGTCTAAGTTCGGGTGAAACCGAACATTAAATACCCGGCGCACGTATGAAACACCGTTTTTTTCACGATGCTGACACCTACCGTTACGTGGTAAACAGGGGTGGTTTTTTTTCCCTTTTTCAAACATTATCGATAATATGTTTAGTGAGACTTAAAGAAGTAATTTAGCTTGTTTGGTAGAAATTGATAAAACGGTTACGGATATAAACCTAAGTATTCATAAGTGGACGCTGTCACGCCTATTTTCATAAAGTCCATAAATATCTTACTTCTTGCTAAGAGATTGTTGTGAATACCAAATTTGAGTAAATTACCGTTTTTAAATTTCGAAATATCGAAGTTTTCATATTTCTGAAATTTTCCTTTATATGAAAAGTGGGCGTAATTTTAGTCCGATTTTAAACATATTCAACAGCTTGCTATTTTGTGTCAAGTATATTAATCATACCGAGAAACAGATAAAATGGTTACACATAGTCATAAGTGGGCGGTGCCACGCCCATTTTCACAACAATTTGTTGTAATCGTACTTCTTGTTAAGGAATTATTGCAAACATATTGAGTTAATTAGCTTCAGTAGTTATCCATTTATCACAGATTTCGTATTTCTGTAAATTACCGTTACATAAAAATCAAGCGTGGTTATTGTCCGATTTCAAAAATTTTCGAACTGTTTCTCTATTGGACCAAGATTAATACTTGTGCTAAATTTGGTAGAAGTTGGTAAAGCCGTTACCGAGATATACATATATATCCAAAAGTGGGCGTGGCTACGCCCCTTTTTCAAAAATTTATAATATTCTTATTACTCAATAATATATCATTACAAATGCTCATTTTGAGTCAATAAGCTTCAGTTGTTACTAAGACATCGCAGGTTTTGTATATCTGCCAACTACCGTTATATGGGAGGTAGGCTTGATTATTGTCCGATTTCAAAAATATTCGACCATTTCCTATGGTGGACCAACATTAACGCTTGTGCCAAGTTTAGTAGAAATTGGTGAAGCGGCTACCGAGGTATACATGTAAATCCATAAGTGGGCGTGGCTACGCCCCTTTTCCAAAACTTGATAATATTCTTATTATTCGTTAATATATCATTACAAATGTTAATTTTGAGTCAACAAGCTTCAGTAGTTACCAAAATATTGAATTTTTTGTATTTCTGCAAATTACCGTTATATGGGAGGTGGGCGTGGTTATTGTCCGATTTCAAAAATTTTCAACAGTTTTCTATGTTGGGCGAATACCAACCCTCGTGTAAAGTTTGGCAGGAATTGGTAAAGCGGTTACCGAGATATACATATAAATCCATAAGTGGGCGTGGCTACGCCTCTTTTTCAAAAATTTATAATATTCTTATTGCTCGTTAATATATCATTGCAATTATCAAATTTGAGTCAATTAGCTTCAGTAGTTAGTGAAATATTGTAGTTTTTGCATTTTTCGAAAAAACCGTTATATGGGAAGTGGGCGTGGTTATTGTCCGATTTCGCCCATTTTCAATACCAACCTACCTTGGCTAAAGGGCAACCTACATACCAAATTTCATTAAGATACCTCAATTTTTGCTCGAGTTATCGTGTACACGGGCGGACGGACGGACAGACGGACGGACGGACAGACCGACATGGCTTAATCGATTTCTCTTTTCATTTAAAAAAAGATGTATGTAGATCTTATTGTACTAATGGTTCAAATTGAAATAAATTAAATTAAATTAAATTAAAAATATATGTCTATATCGATCTGGATTCCTTTAGGCTGTTACAAACAACCGTTATGTGAACAAACTTAATATACCCTTGTGCACAAGTGCGCTCGGGTATAAAAATGTTTTCAACTAAGTTAAAACATGTCTTTTTATCAAATTTGAAGAATAAGTTTAGTAAAATGTTTATACTGTGGAAACTTTCTCAATAACCTGTACCGTTATCTGGGTTAAATTCTAAAAAAATTAATAGCCAAAATTTGCCAATATATGGTTGGCGTATAAATGTGATACACACTCTATTACGTCGTCATCATTTGCTCCCCAAGATTTACAGATTATAGCTTAGGTTATTCTATATACAAATATATCAGTGATACATATAGCGCGAGTACATACATTTGTATGTAAATATGAAAACTTCTGTATACGTATTTGCAAGTAAGCTTGTTACTGTGAATATTCGAGTTTACTGTCATTTCATCTCGTCTCAAAACCAGCACTCCTTGCGCTAATTACGATATTATTTTGACTAACCATTCAATTAAAAATAATTTAATTAGCAACATGGTGTGCATATAAATAATGAAGAGAAATATAAAAAACACACCTAATTAAGCTGCTCAGGCAGTGGATTAAGGCATAAACTAACATAATTTTAAATTTTCATTACATGACTGAGATAATACATATAAATTTTTTATGGGTGCATATAAACCTTAGTATGTAGAGTAGCTGTCACATTAATTTCGATTAATCTTTAATTACCCTTCAAACTAAGAAGTTTCACTAAGTAACGCTGCATTCTATTTATGCACGCGATAAATTTTCAATTTATGGAATAATATAAATTTTAGTTAAAAACAATAATAAATAACTAAAATAATATATGCAGATGCAGATTAGTTATTCAAGGTTTTTTGCATGCAAATAAAAGTAAATACGCTAATTTTACATGCAGTGACTGCCAGTGAAAATCTCACAGGTAATTTTTAAATTTTTTTAAACTAATATTCATAATGACATAATAGCTCATTAACTAGCAAAAACCAATTAAATCCAACTTTCAAACTTTGTACAAAAAGTAACAAAATAAACAAAATTTTATCAAGATGTAAATGCAATTTCTAGAAAATGTTGGGGTATGTAATTTTATAGCTCATTCAATTAGTATAATAAAGTGCTAGTTTCACGAGGCTATAAGATGCGGTTATTTTTGGGAATTTTAAAATGATATGGAAGAAAATGCGCAACACTGACAAACAAAAGCAAAATTGCCAAAAATCAACGGTATTTTGTAGCCACTTGAGTTATACGAATTTTGTTGTAGCGTGACCTATATTTTAATTAAAAAATATTGAAATTAAAAAAAAAAAACTTTTTCAAAAAAGCTGAGTATTTATTTATTAAAAATTAATTTTTTTTTTAATTTTCTACTCTTCTATTTACTTAGTTTACAACCTCATGGTTATAGTTAGCTGGTGTTTAGTTGACTCGTCATTGCCATTTTCTGATTTATTCGCCCGGCAGTCAAATGACAAATTAATCGTTTAATTAACAGTTTCAAGTGCTTCAACTTAAATGGTAAGACAGCTGCATTCAAGTGAGTGTATGCACGAGTATGTCTTGTAATTAAACCTGCATTTATTTGTAAGTATTTGTGTAATGCGCGCGAAAGTTGCCACAGACACAGCGGCCAATTTGAATGTACTGCGACTGTGCGTTTCCCTTGCTCTTGGTGTCATTTTAATTGAGGCTTCATTGGTTTTGACAACTTGAAGTGACAGACCTGGCGGTAGCTGCCTAGCTACCTACATAGTTGTCCGTTCATTTGAATACTTCGACATCGGCGGCGATTGTCAAACGCACTCATACGCTTTATCCATTAGCATTGGCATTTTTACATTAGCATTGACATAAGTCAATGGCGTATTGAGTTTGGGTGTTGATACCATCGATCGTATATATGATCAAAATAATGAGCCAATACGAGTTGGATGTATGCATGAATGTATGTAAATGTAAAATTTAACGATTAAAAATGTTGTAAGCAGCTCGAAGTGTTGTTGGAATGTGGGTAAATATGTTTGAATGCTTGTAAGAACGTATATACATACATATGTAGGCATAAATGTGTAAGTACTTAAATGCCTTTTTGGTGGGGGTGGAGACGACTAGTTTGCTAATTATTTATGCAAATAATAATAGAAAAATCTTTCAGTAATTGCAATTTGCATAAATAACAAAAGTAATTGGATGAACTAGTTCGATCTCGTAGACTTTACATATAATATAATAACATTGTAATAACAATGAACGGTTTGAGATTGATTTTCCAGCTTTAAGATGTACCGAACAAAGAAAAAAAAAATATATATATATAGATATATATATAATTGCTATTACGGCATGCACTGCTTGTGTGACAGTGATGAAAAACATTTATGTAATGCAATTATATTACGTAGAAAAATATTGCGATATAATTATTTTATTCTAACGAATGGAGTCGTAAAATGAATTAATTTAATTTCATGAGTTAACTAAAACGCAGTAAAGGTGTTGGAAAGCGGTCGGGATCCTTTGACAGTTAACGTTCTTCGGCTATCCGTTCGCTAGGAAGATCAGCAATCTATGGAACATCAGGTTACTCAATAAGACTCGTCTCAGGTGGAAAATGTGGAGCTTAGCAAACTATCCATCCGATCCCAGGGTAAGGTTCCAAAGCATACAGATTTTCTTTTCATGATGTCCTCTACAAGGATCAAGGATCCCTTTTATATTTCTAACCTTTTGGAAAAAGTTAAAAGCTGACTTTTATTGTGTCAGTCAGCCAATTTTTTTTAATAAAAAGTTTTGCTACATAACAAGCAAACTGTTTTAATTTAAAAACGTTTCGAGTATGCAGTTTTATAACCCATTTTTTCAGTATAATAGTGTACTAATTTGAAGTAGCTAAGCCGCTAAGGCCGCTGTGTTGTAGTGGTAAGCAGTGCGCGCTTCCACTCCGCAGGCCTGGGTTCAAGCCCTGGCCAGAGCAACGTCGAAAAAAAAATTTAGAAAAAAGGTTTTTTCTTAACAGCGGTCACCCCTCGGCAGGCAATGGCAAACCTCCGAGGGTACTTCTGTCATGAAAAAGCTTCTCACAAAAATACAATCGCCATTCGGAGTCGGCGTTAAACTGGAGGTCCTTGCCCTTTGTGTGACAATATCAAGGCGCACGCCACAAATCGGAGGAGAAGCTCGGCCAAACACTAACATATTTGTAAGCGCCAATCTATTTTTATTATTATTAAGAATTCGTGTTGATTTTTAATACTTTTTTTTTTGCTGAGGGCTCAACGCATTTTCTTCCATTTAAAGTATGCGTCATATCTGATTGTAACTAGTTTTTGATTCACTTGTGAATTCAGAAACATTCAGTGAGACCAATCGACTAATTCCAAACTCACTTAAATAAGATCAACTGTTTTATCGTTATTTGGCCAAGACTTTTATTTTTGACAAAAAAAATATTTGGCTTAGTTCGACTCTTATCATTTGACTGAAATAACAGAAGTCACCTTTTTACTGTAATTTCATGTAAAAAAATTTTAGTCGAAAAAAATTTTTTTCTCGAGACTTATATTCGTCCCAGTGGTCGACGTCAATCCGGAAACGGGTGACAGGCCAGGACAAAGTATCGCCACTCTCTGTCGCGCTCACACCTCTTAAATGGACTCTCTCCATTTCACTAAAACTAGAATTTCCTTAAATGTTACGGCTTCAAAGAAAGTCTTGGGACACTACAATCCTTTTAAGTATTTATTTCATTTCATTTATTTCATTTCATTTATTTCATTTCATTTATTTCGGTTCAGTCATTAGTAAAATAAGATTCAATCTTTTATAGTACAACAAAAGAAAAGTAAAGATAATACTTATGTATATATTGAAAAATATTCTAAAATAAATATAAATATAAAACGCATATAGCACATTAAATTAAACAGAGATAACACGGATACATAAAAACATATACACACACTATGGTATGTTAACAAGGCTCACGAACACTTATTGATATATTATTGAAAAATATATACGTAGATGGTTCATCAATTTTTAGATAAATAATTATAGAGAATATTTTTGACGTTGCTTCTGTTGATTTTGCTCCTAATGGTAGCAGGTATAGAGTTCCAAATTCTAATAGCATTGATGAAGAACAGTCTTGTGGAGTTCATAAGTTGAAAGACAGGCACAATTAGATCATAAGAACGCTCAGATTTTGGAAAAATCAGTTTTTCGTAAAGGTAAGGTGGTTCTTTTGAGCTCAACAGTTTAAAGAGAAAGATACAGTTTCTGGCTTTTAGGTAGTCAGAAATTTCTCATCCTAGTAAACTAGACCTCCAAGTGGATATATGGTCAAATTTCCGTATTCCATAAACATAGCGCGTAACATTATTAAATAGTAGCCAAACTAGTGTTCATTTTATGCAGTACAATCGGTTAAAATTGGGCGAAGCATTAAACTTAAAATTTTTGGAGCCCGTTTCTTCCAAGTTAGAGCAGTAGGCTATAAATTTTAGACTACAATTTACAGAAGCATTACTCAGAATTACATAATAAAAATAAAATTAAGAAAAAGTAGAAATTTATAGTAACCGGAATTAAAAACCTATCACAGGGTGTAGATTTTTTCGCCTCTTTTTTTGAACGCCTATAATTTTAAAAATACAAGACAGAATTTTTTTTTATTTTTGTAATAACTGTTATAACCTGGCTTGTCACCCGTTTCTGGCTTGACATCGACTCTGGGACACCCTGTATAGGTATGTAAGTCATAAGTGGTTGGGCCCCTGAATAAAACTAAAAAGAATAATGAATGGCCTAAGTCCCGGAAAGGCAGACTGTGATGGCTGACTGTGAGGTTTTCGACTATCGCCTATTGGCTTTTAAACTATTTTACTCAGTCCACTTTTCTTTATATAAGACCTTCATTCGAGTACACAGCTTTCTGCATATTAGGAACATACGTAATTTTCCAGACGAAATTC
>JAPVRG010297902.1:0-15004 GCA_029783565.1 Rhagoletis cerasi
CTTACCACCTCCAATCGGACTCGAACCTGCGATCTCAGAACCAGAAGCAGTAGTCTTCACGCGACGCCACAGCCGACACTTGTGAGAAAAGCAATTATTTGCGTTTTAGTTTTGGCTTTGGCATTCCAAAGGCAGATGTCGCTGTCGCATAAGTTGTTCGAAATTGTCGAACTGGTAGGCCATCGCTTTAGCTCATACCAGTTCATGAACTGGTATTTTTACTGACTGGTTTGACTTTTCACTGCAGGGATCGTACGGGGTTTCCAAATAGAGTATTCGTACATACATACATATGCATGTACATTTCCACACACAATTTTTTCAATGCTTATCACTGCTAGCTGCTGTCTTCACAAACAAAGCACCTCTGTGAGTCCCCTACGATCCGGTACATGGGAGATCCCAGAGTCTTATGGGCGTGCTATCAGCAGCATGTCAAGAAACTATACTCGCGCAGAGTATAAAACTCAGCTGCCTAGCTGAATTCAGTATCAGAACCCAAAAGCCTTTGCAGCAGCAATACAACAGCCACAGCAGCGCAATCATTAAAGTATCACTAACAAACTTCTTAAAGAATCAATTCAATATGAAGACAATCGTACTTTTCGCTGGCCTCATCTGTGCTTTCTGCCTCTTCCATGTAACCAATGCAGCGCCAGCTGATACAGCTGCTCTGGAACCAGAACCAGAATTCGACCAGGTGGCCGTGCTGAAGGAGGAATCTGTGCCTGAGTTAAATCGTCAAAAGCGCGCCACATGCGATCTACTAAGTGGCACTGGCGCTAATCACAGCGCCTGTGCGGCCCATTGCATACTTCGCGGTAATCGTGGCGGTTATTGCAACGGTCGCGCTGTCTGCGTCTGTCGCAACTGAGAAAAGCGAGGTGAAACATAAACCAGTGGGAGAAAGTACGCTTATACGCTTATATTTTGAAAATACAATTTGAATTTTTTTATATGCTAGTATGTATTGTACTCGTAGGTATGATTAATAACGAAAATATGTACATACATAAATATATCAATGTTTTAATAAAATATTAAAATTACGAGAAAAAATATAACATTTTTCTTCACGCCCAAAAAATATAGATGTCGTAAGTAATAGAATCGAAGGCGCTTCTCTATGAAAAGTTTCGTTCAGGCAGCAAAAGAAGGATCTTCTATCTGGTAAAGCATTTCAAGGTAATCCGTACTCTCAAAGAATACATAAGATTTTCGGTATTTTACATTAGTACGCTGACAGTGCAGAAATAGATGAAGGCACGGGTGCAGGATTTTTACAGAAGGTATCCTTGAGCGTTGGTAATTCGACTACCTGGGAGTTCCTAAGCCCTTTCATAAAAATCTAAAAAAAAAATACAAATCCATCCGCCATTTTGGATTTTTTAAAACAAAAACCCTTGCAAACGAAGTTAAATAAAGTTTGAAAAATCATAAGGCAATGTTCTATTGACCGGTGGAGCATGGAGGTTGCTTAGGGTTGTTTCCCCCCATAGAAACCGCAAATGACTTGATCTAGAAAAACGCCAAAATACGGGCACTTAATTTCTGCCTCTACTTTCCGAAAATGCTTGATTTTTTCATGGGTGCAAATAAAATTTGAATTTTGTCGGACGGTGTAATATGTTCAAACTAAATATTGCTTAACACCCTTTCGTTTGACATCCATATTTTAATATTTCACATAACTTGTGCATAATTGAATTTAATTCGATTTTTCAAACAGGTGGCAACCCTCTTCAAAATATTTTCAAACTACAATCTTCTTAAAGCTCTTTCGTCTGACAACTATATTGTGATAATACATATGCATTTCAATTACCAAATTCCCTTAATTCAAGAAACAGGTGGCAATCCTCTTTGAAACAATAAATTTGTTGGTAATATTTGAGATAAGTCATATTTGCACTCATATATGTAAATCACAAAATTTATATCCTCTCTAACTGAAAACTGTAAACCGATTACACTAGTTTACACGAAAAATTAACCTTTGTAAAAAAGTATTTTCTAGGCTCACTTTGGGTAGCTGCAAATGAAAACAAACCCCATTCTTTTTTTCAAAGAAGCTTTTTCGAGATTTTTTCAAAAAACGTATTTTTTGGGACCTTTCGCAGTTATTTGTCAATATCTTTTGAAAAAATCATCTAATCGACGCGAGCAACCTACCGTTCGAAATGTATTGATACGCCCTTTGCAAAAATATATAACTTGTGCAAATTTAAATACAAATTATTACTGTTACTAGCCACCAAAATCTAAAAAAGTGAAATTTTCTATCATTTTTGAAAAGCACACAGTTTTTTAGATGCTTATTTTTAATAACAAAAACTTTGTTTAATTTTTTTTTTTCAAATTTATGTAAAAGACTAGCGGACCCGGCGGCCTGCGTCTCGCCCAAAATTAATTTTTGTGATTGAAACATTTTGGTCCAACATTTTCACCAACAATTCACGTTATCGGCTTGCAGTGGTACATTTATCTCGAAGCTGTTCAGTAACTTGGACGCGTTGCTGAGAGTTTTGATTTGCCAATCGCCAATCTTTATGAATTCCGACCGCCTGAGCCAAAGTTTCATCTTCTGATCGGCGGATAATGGTTTTCGAATAGTGAAAGTACAATGACGAGAAATTCGAACTATGTACCTTCTAAACAATCGAGCCATGTTCTTTTTTTGTATTATTGACCAAAATTTCATTTTATTCCAGAAACTCTAAATGGGGCCGCTAAAAATTTACAACACACTGTAACATAACCTAAATAATTTTTTACCATTGATACAATTTTAAAAATACCTATCAAAAATATATGGGAAATCAATTTCTTTGGAGTTTTCTATTTTTCGGCAAACTTTGTTTTTTATATTTAGAGATTTAAACTTTTAGATAGTTGGCAACTCTCTTCAAAATTACTACTCCTGGATAAGAGTGCATTTAAATGCCCTAAAATGTATATTTAATTCACTAAAATTTTAGACAGGCGGCAACCTTATTTCAAAGTGTGTATTTTTTACCTGACGCGGTGAAGCTGACCTTCAAATTGGTGTTTCACTCATTAAAAAAGTATTGTGGAAGATATGGAGCTGGATTGGCCGGATACAGTGATTTTATCTTTTTAAAAACACTATAACAACGTGACTATTTTTCGCACGTACGTGGGCTTCCTCTCTTCAAAATGAGGTCTCAGTCGTTGAATTTGATAAAATATTAACGGAGATATAGTTTGGTAACAGAAAAATACCTTTGAGAAATAAGTATATAGATATGTAGATAGATAAATGATAAATCGGAAATTAAATTTAATTTTTTTTTTTAATTTTTTTAATTTTTTTTTTTTCTTGCTTACCCCTGGATGCGAATTCGAGAAGACTCTACCCAACACAAACTAAAAAATTCAAGGGGAAAAGCTTATTTTCGACCAAAAGTGTGATTATGTGAAAAATGTAAAGTTAGAATTTTACTCAGTGCTCCAAAACATCTACATTTCTTATCCGATTTGGATGATCTTAGACTCATAATTTACTGCAACGATTTATATTTTACTCAAATTTGAAAAAAAAATTTTTGTAATTAAAAATAAGCATCTAAAAATGTGTAATTTTCAAAAATGAATGAAAATTCCACTTTTTTCGATTTTGGTCGCTAGTAACAGTAATAATTTTTATTTAAATCTGCACAAGTTATGTATTTTTGCGTCGATTAGATGATTTTTTCAAAAGATATTGACTAATAACTGCGAAAGGTAGCAAAAAACACGAAAACGCTTCTTTGAAAAAAAGAATGGGTTTTATTTTCGTGTTCAGCGACCCAAAATTAGCTTAGGAAACATTTTTTTTCTTAGGTTAACGCAATTACGTCAAAATTTGTCGACTAGTGTTATCACTTAAGTAATAAATTTTGTTGCTGTCATAAGTCCTAACTATCGCGGAGCTCGTAAACATCACTTCTTTAGTGCCTTATAGCAACTTCAGCCGCCTGGCGTCGTAGCTATGTATCTTACCGAAATGTTAAAATATCCAATCAGTATAAAATACAGCTTAGAAGCGGAAATAGTAATCAGAACACTATAACAGCACTAAGCCAACGCACATCAGTATCACCACTCAACATCCGGAGCAATCAATTCAATATGAAAACAATCGTACTTTTCGCTGACCTCATCTGTGCTTTCTGCTTCTTCCAGGCAACCAATGCAGCGCCAGCTGATGCAGCTGCTCTGGAACTAGAGCAAGGATTCGACCAATTGGCCGTACTGAATGAGGAATCTGTGACCGGGTTGAATCGTTAAAAGCGCGCCACATGCGATCTACTAAGTGGCACTGGCGTTAATCACAGCGCTTGTGCGGCCCATTGCATACTTCGTGGCAATCGTGGCGGTTATTGCAACGGTCAGGCTGTCTGCGTCTGCCGTAAGTGAGAACAACGAGTGAAACATAAACCAGTGCACTGCAGTGGAAGAAATACGCTATACTATTTTGCACAACAAACTATTAAGTAGTATATATTGCTGTTTTTCCTTATCATTTATTTTTAAATGCAATTCATTTGTTTATAAACAATGAAATAAGTAAATTTGAAGCAAAAAAAAAACAACCTATTTCAATTCTCATATAAAAAGTTAGGAGTACTGTTAATTTCTTCTTGATCCAATGATCGGAACTAAACGAAATTAGTTATGGATCACCCTTGAAACGCCTTGAAAAAATATTTCGACGAGTTGATAAACTCCTCAATTTTGAATTCGGTTAAAAACAACAACCCTATATAGGCGTTTACACCGGAAGGTCCACCGAGAAAAAATAACATATTCTGTTTATGTAAGCAGAAACATTTTTGGGAAAAATGGTCTTGCTAGGTGGCGCCAGTGTCAAGATATTTTGAAAACCCGTATTTGGCATATGTAGTTGAAACATAGTAAGTCATAGTTTTCCAAAAATCGATCCGCTAGGTGGCGCGGAAGTCAAAATATGAAGCATATTCTACATGAAAATCGAACTCCCGTGTATTACGATTAGCCCAATGGATGTGATTTGCCAATATTACAATGCGTTATAGTTTTATTCGGAAACACCAGGATTGAGTTGTACAGGGGTCAAACGTTAATTGTTGGTGAAAATGTTGTACCAAGATGTTTCAATAAAAAAATTAAGTTTGGGCGACACAAAGTTCGCCGGGTCCGCTAGTTATTATTATTATTATTATTACTATTACTATTACTATTACTATTACTATTTATTTATTCATTTATTTATTAATTTTTCTTGCAAATTAATAAATGGCATTACTTAAAATTAAAACCGCTTAGATTAAAATGTAAGGAAAAGTAACGCATTCCCTAAGATAGATTACGATAGTGTCGAATGACATCTATGAATAGAAATAACATCTTCAAACACGGATTTACTTAATACTAAAATATTTTTTTTTTTTAATTTTTGTATGACACATATGTACATACCTACTCGTATTTATTAATATTCATCAAGTTTTTCTTAAAAAAAAAACTGCAGCGGGACATCTTTTTAAGAATAAAAATGTATTTTTAACAAAATTTTTACCACAACTACTTACACATACCAAGCGTCAAAGTGTAAGTCCCAAGGTATATTTTATCCCAATATATGTTATAACCTTTTTTTAATTGGAGTTTTAATTATTTGCTCATATTCGGTGCACTGTGCGCCGTCGTAACCATGTACCGGAATGCAAAAATATCCATTCAATATAAAATACAGCTTAGAAGCAGAAACAGTATTCATAGAACCATAGAAGGTCTACGCATATCTAGCTAACTACTTCGTTTTTCTGCAAAATGAGGAGCATCCTACTTTTGTTTTGCCTCTTTTTGGCTCTTGGTCTATTTACTGTCAGCAAAGCACAACTCGGTGACAACACCATAACCGCAAAACCGAAGACTTCAAGCGCAAATTTTAGTTGGTTGGACCGTAAGCGACGCTTTATATGCACTTTCCTGGGTGCCTTCGGTATTGGCAATGCGGCGTGTGCGGCACATTGCAGATTTCTCGGCAATCAGGGTGGCTCCTGCAATGAACTAATGTTATGTGTTTGCCGCTAGTGAAGGCGGGAATAAGAGTAGATTTTTTAGGGCACTAGGACGAATAGGTATTTAAAATGTCCTTTTAAAAATGTATCCTTGAATATCCTTCAAAATTTGCTATATTTATTCTTTAAAACAATTTTAAGTTAAATACTAATATATACACGACCACTTCCTCGAATTTCATCCTTCTAACTTTATTAGCTTAACCCTAGAATACTAAGATAATTTTTTTTAAATAAATAAACACTAAAGCTTTCTCTTTTTTATACCTTCAATTTGTTAAAAACAGCTGGGACTTATCTCAGAAGTTTTAGAAGTAGAGAAATTCAAATTGAAAGGGAACACATTTTTCATCTGCCTTCAAATAAAAAAGAAATTAAACGCTTATTTTACTATAATGATTTGTTTATAAAAATAGAAATAAAAATAAAAAGTTCTTGAAACTCAGTCGCTGAAGGGCATTGGCGCCCCACGAGCTTATATCTACCTATAACGCTTATATGAGTTGGCATGAAAGCTCGCTTTGATCTTTAAAAGCGTTTGTGAAATGCATATGTCGGAAAAACCGAATTCTGCGCCTCACAGGCGAACCTTAGTATTTTAGGGTTCAGGGCCGGCTTCTCTGATAGCTGTCTAATGAATAAAATTATTCGACTGTTTATTCTGCTGAATAAAGGCTTGAGTTGTTCTTGCAAAGAAGGGTAAATTAAGAGAGTAAAATATTGTGGGAAAGTTGGAAGTTTTTACTGGATAAATTTTTACTTGTCAGTAAGAAAAACAGCTGTTTACATGCTGCTTCTTGCATTTTAGACAAGCAAGGGAATACATTTTTGGAATTGTAAAATTAAAACTGCCAAAATAAAACTTTTTAATTAAAATTTCATAAAACTAGTAACTACTTGAAATGTTAGCGTTCTTGTACTTTTTAGGATAGTTCTCATTGAGAACGATTCTTGGATATGAAGTTACTGGCATTTTATTGGACAAACTGGTCAACTTGCAACCGCAAAATGGAAATTGCAGCAAATGTTGCGTTAAAAAAGGAAAAGTTCTTTAATATTATTTTAATTATTATTATATTTAATATATGTATTATTATATTTATTTATAATATTTAATTTTTACTATTTATTTATTTTAATTATTTGCGAGCTATAGAAACGTCAAAAATCTGTCGCCAATTGCTATCCGCCTTCTATCCGGCAAACGAATCGCCGGACAAATTTATTCCTCAGTTAGGTTAATTATTCTCGGAATAGCTTTTAACAGACTATTGCACAACGCGATTTCGACTTATCTGTTGAGTTAGTACTTATCTGGCTATTGAAAAACCGGCCTTAAAGTGAGAATACATACATTTGGTTATTAATACCTAGTTTAAATAGAAAACGCATTTGGTACCTCGGTTGTCGATTGTAATGATTGATTACTATTACGTGAGCAGGTTGAGAAAGTAAACTTAAACCCCGATTTTTATGGTCTACAGTCTTAAAATTCCGACACACCCACCTTCATCAATGACTTTTCGTGAGTCCCCTATACATAGCAATAGTATTTATGTACATACATATGTATAACGGAAAATCCATGCCCCCGCCGACGGCGTGTTATCAGTTTTAAAGCGGAAAAAACGAATATATAAGACAGATGTGCAACGAAATAGAGCAACAGTGCATAACAGGCTAAGCAACCAACGTTACCTACAACTTAAATCAGCAATAACTTTAAATTACCAAGGAAATAGTTTTGTGCATCTATTTAGAGAAAATAAAAATGACGTCAGTTGTACTTTGCGTTGGAATCATCTGCACTTTTTACCTATTCATCGTCGTCAGAGCTGTGCCTGTAGAGGCTGCGAATGATGGTGCTTTGGAAGCGGAGGAAGTGAACCCCCTGGATGTTGACAGCCTGGCGGGTTTGAATCGCCAAAAGCGTTTCACTTGCGATGTGCTCAAAAGCAAAGAGGCTTGCATCTTCCATTGTTTGTTACTTGGCAGACCTAGCGGTTTCTGCAGCCAAAGTGGGGTATGCATTTGCCGCACGATCGGCGGATGACATCGTTTAGATTTTATTTTATTTATTTATTTTTGCAAAAATTGTAGATATAGAAAAATAAATTGCATTGTTTGTAAAAAGAAGAGATTTTTATTTATTTAACCGAACAATTATGTAACGTTAGGAAATTGCACTTATGAAGTCATATTACAACTTCCTTTTCTTACTTGGTTTGGGCCGAGAATTGTAATTTTGGTCAATTTGCCTCCCTCCTTTGTAAAGTTACGCCAATTGCTCATACCAAGTGTAGACAGGTCCTTCGGCACTTCATCCTTACATTGCGTTCATAAGCGCGCTTGCTTTCGTTTTTTTCTCATGGGTGTAGAATCGAAGGATCTTTTTACCGGAGCGTCATCATCCATATGCACGACATGTCTCCAAGCCAGCGTCATTCCATCTTCTTCGCTACCCGTAGCACACGCGAACTGAGGCATAGATATTGCGTAGAATAGCTTTCTTGAAACTCCCTTTTCAACTTTGTTAGTCGTCGTCCATGTTTCTGCGACTAATAAAAGAATTTGTAGAGCGAGATTTTTGTTCGTCTAGATTTTGCCTTTAAAGTATCACATAATGGTAAGAGTTATTTTTAATCTTCGGTCTGGCATTTTGGGGGTGTTAATGCTCGATCCTAGGTAGACAAAGTTCTTCACTACTCAGAAGTTAAACACAGCTGGCAACAGTGAATAGTGCCCGAATGTTTGTATTGTCGGGAGGTACTTTGTCTTGTCACGTTCATCGTTAGACCAACTTCTTGTGCCCTTCTTCTGTAACCAGATTTTCATCTTTGCTTCTGTAGAATTTAACCCGTCTTGAAACAATTTGATTACTGCCTAATTTCTTGATAGCATTTTCTAGTCGCATTTCTTCCTGTCAGCATCTCGAACCATTTTCCACTCATGTACTTCTTCCTCTAATTTCCTGCTCATGAAAATACGTCTGGGTTCCTTCTCTTATCCTGGTATCGCTCAATAAACGCTTGCATGGTGGAACTGTATGTACTTTATTTTATTTTAGTTTATTTCATTTTATTTTGTTTTAACACAACAAAATACAAACCTACATACATACCATAAAAAAATAAATATAGTTTAAAAAAACTAAAAAACTCGCTTTTATAATAGGATAAACCCAAAAGTAGAAAATAATTTTAATGTATAAATTAATAAACAATAAATAGTATTATTGTGGAAAAAAGTGGGAAAAAACATTTAATGTATAAATTAATAAACAATAAATAGTATTATTGTGGAAAAAACGTGTGGGCGCTTTTAAAGAACGGAAATATATAGCACCCCACGCTTTTTCCACAATAATACTATTTACTGTTTATTAATTTATACATTAAATGTTTTCTTCCACTTTTTTTTCCACTTTTTTTCCACAATAATACTATTTATTGTTTATTAATTTATACATTAAAATTATTTTCTACTTTTTAGTTTATCCTATTATAAAAGCGTGTTTTTTAGTTTTTTTAAACTATATTTTTTAATATATATTTTTTTTTTGCTTTTATGTGCAACTTTCAAGCATGGCGATTTTTTAAAACCGGAAAAATCTTATCGGAAACTGTTTTAAAGCGCCTAATGGCAAACTAAATTTAGGCCTTCAACCTTGATATCGATCGTGCATGTACTATTTGGTGCAATTACTGTTTCCGGCATTTGTCTCCGCTTGGAGAACTATACACGCCTAAATGTATGCAGCAGATGATGTGCCACTTATGTGGACAGGTAAAAGTTACAAACAAACAAGCAAGCAAACAAACATACAAGTGAAACTAATAGAAGCGTGTTAAAAAGATAACTAGTGAACACGCATGGCGTTGAAACGTCAAAATTTAATTTCAACTTTAAACAGGTGGCAACCCTCTTCAAAATCCTAAAACATAATCCAAATGTTAGCGAATTTTATCTCAATTCATCGAACTCCGTCCGGCCGTTTTTAAGTGAAGAGAGGTTTCGCATGGTGTCGATTTTTCATTTCATGAAATTTTAAATCACCTTGTACCGCTATAAGAAGTTCTAGCTTCAAAAAAATACAACCTTATTGCACATCTATGCACAGGCAAGCTCTTTAATTTGGCACCTCATTTCTGAAATCCGAAAGAACGGTGCACATCTACATAGTCAAATAGATATGACTTTTCCATAGTAACCTAACCAAAAATATTTTCAAACTCTTCAAAAGCATATTCAATCCGAAATTCCCTTGAATATCTTTCGGCTGACATTGTGATACATATTTCGAGTAACTGAAGAACTAATTTAAGTTTGACTTTTTAACCCTCCTTCATGTACTTTAGAAGTAAACCTTTTTCGAAACCATTTTAATTGATATCCATGATGAATTTTTAAGCAGCTGGCAACCCTCTTTAAGCATCTCAAAAATATTCTAAATGTTCAAACTGAAGATTTCTTAACGCTTTCTCGGTTGATACCCACACATACTGATGTATATTAATATTTCATATCACTATTGTAAAATTGAATTGAGTTCGATTTTTCAAACAGATGGCAACCCTATTAGAAATATTTTTAAACTAAAACCTTCTCTTTCGTCTGACACTCATATTGTAATACATATGCATGTATTTCAATTACCTTATTTCTATACTTCAAGTTGAGTTTGACTTTTTAAGCAGGTGGGAACCCTCCTAAATATAGTTCAGAAATAAAGCCTTTTCAAACCCATTTCGGTTGATACCGTTTTTTTAATAATTCATTTAACTTATTAAATTATTTTAATTTAAATATTGAAACCCATGGCAACCCTCTTCAAACACACCAAAAATATCATAAACGTTCGATTTCTTTAAACTCTTCCGTTTGACACCAATATTTTAACATTACATACATATATATAGGGTTAATGAGGGGGTTTTTGAGTTCCCTGATAAGCAAAAATTTTCAGGTTTAAAAAAATCGATCCTTTCAATGCATGTGTTTTCTTTAACCGCATGTAAATTATGCAAAAATTAAAACAAAAATTTAAATTCAGTTAAAGAAAATACACGAAAAGGCCCAATTTTTTTTTAATTCAAAAAATTTTTTGCATCATGGATCTCATCTCCCCACCAACCTTCTCTTAAGTTTGTCGTGGTACTTCTTGGATACCCTGTATAGATGTACATTTGGAATACGTATGTATGTACGTATGTATGTACAAAGAAAACTAAGCAAGCACCTCACAGTCAATACAGTACAGGTAGCGTAATTTCCCATTTACATACAAATACTACTTCTGTGCTTATCAATTGTTGTCTTGAGTCACACATCAGTTTTGCTTTATGAAAGCTTTTTGTGGGTACACAATATCTCAGGAGACGCACGTCTGTGAGTCCCCTCAGTATTGTACTTTTGTATATGAACATTTTATAGGGAAATCCACATATTTATCATCAGTGCATCCGTAGGTATAAAACAAATATGAATTTAGGACTTCAGCATCATAGCGCAACCGATTGCGACAATAAAAACGCGATAGAAAGTAATCAACCATCAACTACATATTTCAAAAATCAATTTTTTTTTTTTTCAAAATGAAGAAAATCGTACTTTTCGCTGCTCTCATCTGCACTTTGTGCCTGTTCAATGCTACCCAATCTGCAGCTGCAGACACAGCTGTCCTGAAACCGGAGGTTGACCAAATGGTCCTACTGGAGGAGGTTCCTGTTTTGGGATTAAGTCGTAAAAAACGTGCCACATGCGATCTCTTAAGCGGTTTTGGCCTTAAACACACTGCTTGTGCGGGACATTGTTTGGTTCGGGGCAATCGAGGTGGTTATTGTAATGGGCGCGGCGTGTGTGTCTGTCGCAACTGAGAGCATGCTGCTGCGAAGAGAAGGGGAAACTAACGTTTTTTATGTTATGATTAGGCCGAGTTTAGAATTTAAATATAATTAATAAACTACCTGCTATGTTACGAGTAAAATAAAATTGTTTTAAATAACAACATTAATATTAATGAGAAAGGAAACTATAAAGAAGTTTAATGATTTTGCTTACTTTTAATTTAATATCCCTGATTTGGAGGGAAGATATTCTACATATCTGTGGACTTTTGGCAAACGAACTTCAGGATTTTCGCTCAATCAAATATGCCTTTTGAAAGGCTCCCAAATCCGATTAAAGTATTTTTATATGCGGTCTCTTTTATTTCTAAACTATAACTGATGGAAATGTTCAATATGCGGAGACACGGTTAAATGCCGAGTAGGACCTTAGTCGCACAAATTGAGAATTTCCATCAAATATAATTTATGTAGGAATAAAAAAGAGACTGATGCTTCGCTTTGATTAATTTCTGAATAGGGGTATAATTAACAGTTTCAAGTGTATTCGTCGTGGAACTCATGCAGGACGAACTCAGGACGAAGAATCACATGCAGCTGCTTAACAACTGAGACAGAAGCGAAAGAACTTCCTCACGGACACAACGCTTTGGTTTGGTTAATCTCACGCCGTCTGATCCAGTCATGCCTTTGTTAAGAAAACAATTCCCGATTCAAGTAGTCTTCGCTATGACAATCAAACGACAAGGTACATACAGGAACCTGTTTCTTCACATGGGAAGCTACACGTCGCTCTTTCAAAAGTTCGTAGATTCAGTTATATTTATGTTAGTACATATTAAAGAGATTTTCAACCAAAAAGAAAATAGTGACCACTTTGTCACTTCTAACATTTTTCTAAAGAAGTTTTGTAAGGTATACAATAAAATTAGGAGGTAAAAATAACTAATGATTTTTAGATATTTAACAAAGAAACGATTTGAGTGCAACAAAACAAACCTTTTAAGCAAATATATTTAGAAAATAAAGATATTTTATTTGCAAAAACATTTCTTAATTAATTTCTACGTTATTCTAAAGCTATTCGGTGCGAATAATTCGCACGGGTAAACTAGTAAATGCTTGTTAAAAAGAAATTTAAATCGCCTGTTTTTCAAACCAATTTGAAACAAAAAAACATCTCTTTAAATAGTTTGAAGCATTGTCTTTTGATAGACCAGTACCGCGCTCTATATATTTATGTACAGGAAATTGAACTCTTTGTAACGTTGCCAGTGCACTTTTCAGGCTTATATCTTTAAGACAAAATTATCTGTTAAACAAATTTTTGCACAGAAACACTGACTTATTTTGGTTTCAGCGTACTGCTAAAACATTTGTTGATCAAATAATTTTGTCTTAAAGATATAAGCCTTAAAAGTGCACTGGCAACGTTACAAAACTCTCAATTTCCCGTAGAATCGACCATATGCACATATTTATATTGTCATGCAATCATTCAATGTGATCACAAAACTTAATAGTTATGTTATCACCTAATGAAATAAGTACCTACATAAGTAAATATTTTCAAGACTTCGATTGACTTATAAAACGGTGATGGAAGCGTTGTTTTCAATCAAAAGTCAATTGATTTCGCGGCGGCAACAACTCAATATGAAGATCACCGTACTGTTTGCTTCTCTCATCTGTTTGTTGTGCATTTTCAATGCTATAGCGGCACCGGACGACAAAGCTTCCTCAGAAGAGACCTTGCCAACCCAAGAGATTTCGGGAAACGAGGACTCTTCTGCAGCGAATTTAAGCCGACAGAAACGTTCATGTCACCCTATCACATGTGCGAGTGAATGCTTATATCAACTCAAAAGAGGAAGTTATTGCAGCCGGGGTTTCTGCGTTTGTTATTATAATTAAAGGTGATTTGCAGAAAGGAGGAGCAAATTCAACATTTGTGCAACTTTAATGCAGTTAATAGACTTATTCTTGGTTTTTGTTGCAAACGCCTGAGCGAACTTGGCCAGTGCCAGTCGTTCGTGTTTGTGAACTAATATTTCAATTTAAATGCAGTGTGGTTTTGTTTTAATGTAAAAATATATGTGTATCCTAAATTCTGTTGCGAGTTAAAAAAATTTGGAAAAAAAGAAAAATCAATTTTTCAGTTTTATTTTATTAAAGTATTCGTCTCCCTCAAACGGTTTGGCTATAAAAACTGATGTGGTATACACGGCCATATCGAGCCATAACCGCCAAAATATCGTAAGCGACATTTTTTTCAAAAAGAAGCATTTTGGCGCTTATGGATCAATATGTACTATAGTTTACGCAGCTGCTATAAGAAATTGTTAAAAACTCTCTAAATTTTTTTAATATACTCTCTGGTCAACTTTGGTCGTAGACTTTAGCTTAGAGGATTAAGATCCGGGTTTCCTGAGACATTAAATCTACACGCCTTTCAAGGTCGAATGAGGTTTTAGACAAGGCTACTCACTTTCGTGCCACTTCGTCAATCTGATGTTGGAAAGCCTAATACCAGGTGCCAAACTGAATCGCAATGGTACCATATATAAAAGTACCATATGATGCTGATTTCGTATGGAGATAATGGCCGAGACAGACAGGCTGAGTTAAGCTGCATTAAGTGGCACAAATGCAAATAAGATTTTTACCCCTGACAGACTACACTTATCTGCATTTAGGAAACAGCTAATTTGTTGTTGTTGATAAATATTATACGAATTCTTTGGTGTCTGCATATCCATACACACAAGCATGCATATGTACATACATATGTGTGTATGTGCAAATGTTTGTTTGTACACGCTAATGTATACACACGCGCATGCGTGCTTCGTTGGCGCGTCGTAAAGATTGCCTTGCTATGGATTCACAGGCAGCTAATATAAAAGAATTCATATTTTTCGTAATTTTACTTATTTTTCTTAAAAAAACTCATTAAAATATCATAAATTGTTCTTGTTTTGGGTGTTCCACAATTGCAATCCACATTCCAATGGCAAACGGTTGAGAAATAACGAGAGCGTTGCCAGCATGAAATCGGCACATTCAGTATAAATGCATGAAAATTTCGTGCAT
>JAPVRG010297914.1:0-11360 GCA_029783565.1 Rhagoletis cerasi
TTAACGCAGCTATTCGTTTTCTATACCCGCCCTATACTACCTTTACCGTGGCGTTAAATATTTATCGCAAACATATCGGAGCTGTAATAATAAGATTCACTTCAATAATTTGAGTTTAACTTTTTAAACAGGTGGCCACCCTCTTCAAGCACCTCAAATATATTTAAATTGTGTTTCTTTGAGCTCTTTATTTTTACGCTTACTGTATAGAATTTTATGCACAAGACTTTTGTATAATTTAACTAAATTTGATCTTTGAAACAGGTGGCAACCCTCCTACATGTAGCTAGAAAATACATTTTATTCAAAACCATTTTGATACCCATATTGGGATAATTAATTTATCTTAATAAATAATTTGAATTTTGATTTTCATATATATGGCAACCCTTTAACAAACTAAAACCATATTGCACATCTATAGATCAAGCCCTTTCATTTGACACCCCATTTTTCAGAATCGAACGAACGATACAGATTTTATAACATGGTGTTAAATATTTAACGCAACCCTCTGCGGCAGAGAAAATTTGAATTCGATTTTCTAACACGTGGCAACTCCTTTTAAGGAACTAAAGCTATGTGTCACACCCAAAGGACAAGGCCTTTCATGTGACACCTCATTTTTAAAAATCGAACGAACGATACTTATTTTATGACTTGGTGTTAAATATTAAACGCAACCATCTCCGTACTCGATTAAGAAGTTTCACTTCAAAAAAAGTGTTATTTTGATCAGTTTTGGCTATATTTAATTTATTTATATAGTGTTTAATTTTTTTTAATAATGAGCTTCATTAAAAATCACATTTCAACTTTGTACAAAAATTATGAAAATTATGAGAATTATGAAAATTCAACAAATTTAACCAATTTCCCCAAAAATTTCGAACTTCTTATTTACAAATATTAGGAAAATTTTAGGTATGCAATTTTATGCGCCAACAATTCTTATCCACGTTTTCAGTGCCTACAAAATACCGTTGACGGTGCCACACAATTTCTTGCAGAGATCAAAAATAACTGTTAACTCGAATTTATAAATTAAAAAAGTTGACCGAATTCTGAAATCTAACGGAAAAGTTGTTTCTTTGTGAAAAAAACTTTTACAACAGGTATCAGATGAGAAATATATTTTATTGCGCCGATAACAGTATCTAATGCCCAACGTTTATTTTTTACGTTGCTTGATCAATGTTGTAATATAAGGATATGGATGAAGTTGGAGGTGGAAAAGATTGTAAAGGTGATGAAAATAAAACTGAGAGAGTGAAATTGCTTTTATTAAACAACGTAAAAAATAAACGTTAAGCAAAACTGTTATCAAGCAACTTAAAAAATAAACATTGGGTCATAACTGTTACCGGCGAAATAAAAAATATTTCTCATCTAATAACTGTTATGGAGCAACGATTTCGCGATACAACTTATAACTGCTATGACCCTGATTTCTTCTATATAAAGTATATATGCTCGACCATTCTTTTTATGTTGAAGAAAATGCCTAGTAGAGTCAGCGAAAAAATTATTACAAATCAACATGAATTCTTAGCCACATAAGATGTGCACAAAAGTTTTTTTTTTAACTCTGAATAAAATGATTGAAATTTTTAGGGAAATTGCTAGGATTTTTTTTGATTTTTATTTATTTTTGTACAAATTTTGAAATGTGGATTTATATGATGCTTGCTATATAATTTGTTAGACTTTTTTAAAAAACTATTAAACATTAAATAAATAAAAATATTATTTCTGTCACCAGTCTATGTATGTATTGCCTTTTATATTAAAAAGAAAATAAAGACTTTCAAATATATCCATATTGGCTGAAAAGTTTTTGCATATGGGCGTTTCCACCAGAAGGTCTTCCGCGAAGAAAATATCAAATGTCATATATCTCACGTATATAAGGGCCAATTTGACTGCGTTTTGTTATATCCCTGCAGGGAGTGACGTTAGCTTATACCTAACTTTAGGCTGTTTTCGCAAACACTAGTGCTAACTATTAACTGTATATTTTGTTCGAAAAAAACCAACTACTTTTGTTGGGCGATGGTCGCAAAAAGTCAGTCCTGGATACCTCTGCATTAGATGTCAACTAACTTGTAACTAACTACTTTTGGACATAAAATATCAATAAAAAAAAAAGATTTTTTAAATTTTTTACATGTTTATTTATTAACATTATTTATTATTATAAATTTTTTTTATTTGTTTACATATGTATTCTGCTGTAGGTGGTCCCATATTCGAATTCCGTCAGACTTAACATCAGAAGTCCGGGAGCCTGAACTTAGTGCTGATGGTAAGCTCTCGACAGAAGACCCCACCACCAACCCTGCGTCCAATTTCGATCCATCCGTGAAGAAGTTTACCGCGCCCCTCCTCCAGAAGTCCCTCCCGGCCCACTCTTCCCTTGAGAGAAAGTGGACAGAGAAGAAGCTCCTAGGAGCCATATCGGTGGCGCAGTAATCCGTACGATCAGGGATGAAGTCAAAGCCCCCTAGAAGCCCAGAGTGTCCAGTCCCTAAGCTGGTCAACCAATCGGTTTCCCTGCGTACGGTTATATTGCAGAAATTCAGCTCTTGTACGTCGGATCGACTAACAATTATTGCTAATGTAACGTTTAGCTTTATTTTTGAAAAAGACAAAATAAAAATTTTAACAACTTCGAATAACAATGAAGCCAGATGGAGCCAAGCTGTACAAGGAGCTATTAAAAAGAGAAAACTTTGTCGATTTTTCCCGCATCAGAAACATCGAATGATTAAAGGCTGGTTTTCACTTTGCCAATATCAGTGGCATTTGTCGGCAAATGAATGAAAACACATTGTCAAACAGGACTAAAAAACTGTTTATCGATTGATTTAGATCAGAAGAGATCCTGAGCCATGTACATGCGTTGCTAAATCGGCCAATTGCCCGTTTTTTTACCCATAGTAAAGGGTGGTCAAATTTTCAGGCCGATGTTGATTTTGAATAAAACACAAATTACTTTGGAAATTATTGTAATTTCTTTTTATTATGATAATATGGTGTGGTTCAATTATGTATGGAACAAAATATTGGCCAAATGTCCGCCGTGACCTCGGCGGCACACCTCCATCCGATGGTCCAAATTTTCGATGACGCTGAGGCATAATTGAGGTTCTATGCCGTTAATGTGCCGAATTATCTCATCCTTTAGCTCTTGAATTGTTGCTGGCTTATCAACGTACACCTTTTCTTTCAAATAACCTCAAAGAAAGTAGTCCAACGGTGTCAAATCACATGATCTTGGTGGCCAATTGACATCGCCACCACGTGAGATAACACGGCCATTGAATTTGTCGCGCAAAAGAGACATTGTTTCGTTGACTGTGTGGCAAGTGGCACCATCCTGTTGGAACCACATATCGTCCACATCCATATGTTCCAATTCGGGCCATACAAAGTTCGTTATCATCTCACGATAGCGAACACCATTCACAGTTTAAAAATGTGATTTAATTGAGAATAAAACAGAATATAATAAATAGAAAAATTCGTTGAAGTTTTGTAAAAAGACATTGAAGAAATCGCTATTTAATATATGTTAGTCGATTCGACTAATAATTAGTGTTTACTTATTAAAAATGTGATTGGTGTTCCAGGGTCAACAAAAATATAATGATGGAAAAAAATGTCCCGTGCGACTGTGATTAAAATTAAAAGAAAAAAAATTTATAAATCATTCTTAGGTAAAATCAAAACCAGTTTTTAGATACATCAATGCACAACATTCTAAAATTAGTCCAGTTGAAATATTGTTCCAGGTTTCGCTGAAATCGGCGTTTCAATTGTTGGCCGCGAAAACCACTTCTGTTTTTGTTCCGTGCGAGTGTCTTGGTTTTTTCATTTATAGAGCTATTTGAGAGCTATAAGTTAATCCTATTGTCAAAATAAAACCACGTTTTAGATTATGGTTTTTTTCAGTTTGAATGTGTACGATGGTCACGTTTGACATGATGGAAACGCCCACATGTATATTCAACTAACACAATTTGTAGTTAGTTGCTAACAAAGTTCAAACTACTTTTAGTAACACAATTAATAAAAAAATATTAAAATATTAGTCCTACTTAGTATATTCCATTTCATATGCTTCGTTAGAAAATCCCGGGAATTTTGGCAAATATTTTCGGGACTTACAAAAGACCAGGATCACGGGATTGACATTCCTAGTACATATGTATATGTAAGTACGTATTATTGAGTGCTCTCAGCTTATGCGGCAGTAAATGACATTTGAATTAAACTTAGAGCAACTTGACTTTGCTTTCTTGCTTGCGTTCGGATTAGCGCGGTATTATAATTGCCCTTTAAGGTTTGTAAGTGTGACACTTCGCAAAGCCGCAAAACAGTTCTTGTCTATTTGTACTCGTATACGTGTATCTATATTTGCACGAATGCAAGAAAGATAACATTTAGAAATACAAATAAACAAATATCTATGTACATATCTATATACGAACAATTGTTTACAAACGAACAGCGTGCAAATAAATTCACTATGAATGACATTAAACTTACGTTTCGGAATTTTAAGTAGCTTAAAGATTTATTATGATCATTAGTCGTTAACGAGCTGTAAACTTGTAAAGATAATGCGATAATTTGCAAAGGGATCCCTTAAGCTAAATAACGATTGACTTTAATACAAACGACACATTTCTGTTTGAATACTTAAGTACATCTTGTGTTAATTTTCAAGTATTAAATAAAAAGAAAAAGTGCTGATAGATAAGTGTCACTCCTTGAGATTCAAAAAGTGTACGCAAATAGTTCTAATTCGACGGAAGCCGAGTTTTTTCAGACAACCTTCAAACAGATTTTCACTGCATCACTTACATGCCTTTTTTTGCGCTTACACTATTAGGGAAGACTATACTAGCCGTAAAATCTACAGATTCATAAAGAAGATGTTTTTCATGCTGAAATGTCTAGCAGCCACTTTCTTCACATCCTCTGTTCTTGCTTACCCGGTGGAGAAACATTGGGAGATGGCTTTGCAATGTCTGAAAGCCAGAATTAGCAATGTCACACTAAGAACAAACCCACCTTGGGCATTTTTGTAGACATTGAGGTTGGTTTTGACAACGACACCTTTGATAGCATGTGCAATTCTGCTCTGAAGCATGGAGTAGACTATCCGCATTCAAACTGAAGGAGGTCGGCATGCTTTCTGCGTTGCTCTGCTGCTTAATAATTTATTCCTTTATTTTTAACCTTAACGTCTCTAATGTCTACGCCCAGGCATATGCAAATGTTGTGATGAGCTTCACTAAGGACTCTTCTCTCTCAGTAAAAAAACTAAATACAATTTTAACTTTGTGCAGTAGCTGACCGATGCCTGAGTGAAAATGGACTGACTGATTATTCTTTTTCTTGTTGGCTGCAACTGTTTAAACGATTTTGGCCGTGTCCAATAAAGCCCACAAGTCGGTTGTCCTCTGTGCCATTTCCACCATAGATACATATCATCGTTCCATTGTCTGCTATTTTTGCCCTCTTCAAAATATGAAGGCTTTTAAAACCTCCGCAAAATCTTTCTCTCGAAAACTCAAAGATATGTATAATCGGATGTCGCCATTGTCCATTCTTCTGCACCATCGAGCGCGTTTATGTTGAAGCTCTTAGTAGACAAGCCATGCGTAGCTTAGTGACAAATGAGAAGAGCTTATGCGAGATGCCCATTTACCATTTTGTCCCTAAGCTATCTTGTCTGAGCCGAGATTATGACTTGTACAGTATTTTTTTCTATGCGACGGTATATGGTCTTACCTCTCAATTGCCCAGACAGTGCTAAATACCACTTTTTGGTTTTGCCAGTAACTGTACACCCTAATAAAATATTGTTCCTGCGCGATTTATTCTGCAGCCTTGTTATCTCTCCAACAGCATGTTAAATCAGCTGCACAGTATACAGGGTGGCGTTCCGTCTGAAACATCGATTGGTATTGATTTCTATAGAATTATTTGGAGATTTCCTTCCCAAATCTGACGGAATCGTGGTAAGTATGCATCTCTTTTTCATTCTGTCGAAAGCGGTTTAAAAAGACACAAATAGATGGTGTCTTCTCGCGCCTATTTACCAAAATTTGGGATATTACGAATACTTGGTTTATGATTTATGATATTTACCAGATTTAAGACCACGTCAATTAAATGCAATCAGTTCGGTGGCTGTGAGCTTTAGCCTTTCATACAATCCGCTCGATAAGACCTTGTACGCGACGTTTGAAAGCTGATCCAGCTGTAGCTGGCGCATATGGAAGGATCACCTTTCTCAGGGATTAGGCCGACCAAACTTAAATTCCCATCATCTGGCATGTATTCATTGGGCAATATTCTCCAAAAAAGTTGATGCATGCACCTTGTCAACTTCCCGCCGGCGTTCTTGGGCAGCTCAGCTGGCAGCTTTGTTGTTTTCAGCCACCAAATTGCTATTCGTACTATGGATAATATTATACGAAGCTCCTTTTCTCGTGATGTTAAGGGTTAATTTTAATAACATCTTGAAAAAAGCGTCACCGCTACAAAAAATATGTATGGGTTTTTGTTAAGAAATTTTAGGTGATTTTATTTTACAAAGTTCTTAAATTATGAGTAAAAGTGGTTTTAACTTTTAAACACTGCACTTTTGCTAGTTTTATACATAAATGCACGCACAATCAATTCCTTTAATTCAAAGCGGTGCTTTTTACTTTCCGTGCTGCCAAGTCATAATACGAGTTTAGGGGCTCTCTCATAAGCAAAATGAGAGTGTTTCGTATCATATTATTCATTATTCGTACCTCAACGTATTAGGTCAGTGGGACATAGATGGCGTTGCCTTCGACTGGAGATCGGGTTCATCTTATTAATTGACTTCAGTGATGCTAACATTCAATAGGGAAAAAAGTTTTCTTACCGCAATTTAAGTATCTTCTGGACATCAGTTATAAGGTCGTTGTGACAGTTTTTACCCACTCTAGTCTTGAAACCTTCCGTTTCTGTTTTTCCTTACGCCATCATCTCACGCCTTTCGCACTCACTTGCTTTAGCCTCGATCTTGTTATTACGAAAAATGTCTTTCGCATCTCGGTTTAGCTGCCTGTACCGATCCCACATAGCTGGCGTAGCGTCCGGTCGCAGCATGGCCCAATAACCGTTGTTCCTTCGGGCTCGTTGAAATTCGAACCCTTCATCAGCGGCGGCAATAAATGCGCGGGAAATGTGGTTCCACTTCTCGCTTAAACTGGTATATTGAAGAGTGCTCTCAGAGAGCACCCACCGGCACATTGGCTTATGGTGTCCGTACCTATATGCTTTACCGAATTCGTAAAAATGATTGATTACAACAGCGCTTACATTTTCAAAATTGTTTATCGTTCTGCGGGCAGTCTGCTTACAATGCTGATTACATTTTATAAGTACTCACTTGCAATGTACGCCCCAAGAGTGGACGCTAACTACAAAGTGCTAATGCTTATAGAAAAGTTATTATTATTATTATTATTATTAGGGCATTAACATAGCGCTGCGACCTAGCTAGATCTATTGTGCTAACCCTTATATGGTCTATTAATGAAATCAAGCACGTTGGAGGGTGTCATGTTCCAAATTCTGGATGGAGATGATAGTCGCTCTCCAAGGTGTATAAGTCAAAGTCGAGTTATACGCGGGCAGTCGCACTCATTTTCATTTGGAATTCAAATTCATCAAAGAGCGGTCAGATGACTCACAGTCCATCTAATAGTATAGGGAAAACAAATACTACAGCATTCGATTAAATATTGTGTTTAAAAATGTCAGTGTTTCGACGAAATTCGGAACTGGAGAACTCTACTTTTTATTAAACTTTCAAACTGTATTTGAGTTAGGGCTTTTGTGAGTAAGGGCCTTTCTATATTAAGGTAACGATATGTTTCTACGTTTCCTCCTCTATCCCACAAAACCTGCTGTTCGTTTCCACAGAGAGTCCATTTTGTGTAGATGGTATCTAAGAGCTAGGCATCTTTTGGACTGCCTTTGACCCTTTGTCGTTCTCCATTGGGTTGTGACTTGAAAGTCCTGCCATCTCCTTAGGAGCTCTGCTGTGTATCCTCTCGATGGCCAAAGAAGTACAGGAAAGTAATCCGGCTTCTAATAGATTCACTCCAATGTATTCCCTGCGAAGTATTGAATAAGTATTCGATTACGTAATGTACATTTGTCCTGCTAGGCAGGTGTGGGAGTCGAGTGGCGAAGTTCCTTGTCTTTTCATATATGTATCTAATTCAATGTTGCACCATTGGAATTTTTTCTAAAAAATAGGTTATCAATTCGAGGAATATTTGTTATATGTAACCGCATAATCTAGGACCACCTGAACCGTTTTCGATAACTCTTTTTTTATTGGAAAAGTGGTACCTCAATAATGGTGGTCCCATACTAAATTGATTTAGTTTCGATAATTGGATCCTGAAGAAATTAACGGTATCCTAAATTTATATATGAGAATTGAAGTATGTTGTTACTTGTTTTCGTTGTTTTTTCCCATAAGTAACTAATTTGAGTATGAACAATATTTTCTAGGTCAGTTAGTTATAAATAACATACACAACGACCGAAATAAAAATACTTTACTGATTCACAATATTTGGCCTAGTATAAGCTAGGTGGATAAAATGTATATTTGAAAACTAAAAGAAAGCTATTGGGCTGCTGTTAACAACACTAGAAAACATGAATTTTTAATATTTATTGCTATCTGATACACCCCTCACAGAGCACCAGGATGAGTAAATAGGCCTAAGTCAATATAAATAAATGTTAGTAAAATAAATAAGTCGATCGTGTCGCGGCAGTATGTCGAAATTTCAAATAAATAAAATTTTTAAAATTATAATTTTGTAAAAATATCAGTAAATGGGCATTATTTCTAAAGTAAAAAGCTAACGATTTATTAAAATATGAATTTTGTGTGATGGTAGAGCAAAATAATGTAAGAGTCTCCATATAAACGAAATTAATTTTTTCGTTTTAAAACTTTGGTGGGGCGGATATAACTTGTACCCGGGCAATATATAATAGCTCTACTATTATTTTTTATAATTGGCTATATTTTACATTGCAGAAGCGAGTAGAACAATCTCCTTTTTGCAGAGCACTCTTTCTCGAAATATTTTTACAAATATAGAAATAACTTAAAAGTATACTTACAGCATGCGGAAAAATATTCCTGGGAACCATATGAGCCCATGAGAAACGAGCATCGAGCAATCCTGCATCGTATATCCTCCTATTTCAAAGTTCGTGGAAATACTTTGAATTTTTTCTCAGCTTCGTCGAGATGATATAAGTATCGGGGACACGTTTATGCATTCTTTTACTTTCGTTGCAAATAACATAAAACTTTGTAGGAAAATCTTCGGTGAAAACATCTAAAAGTGCATTGGCATTCTCCGTGAAATTTTAACCAAATATTATTCCTTACCCGCATGGCTTTTACCAAATTAAAGGCCAGATGACTTATAACTACAGTGAGAAAGGAGTTTAGTTTTGTCAACTAAATATGTTTCTTTAAGCACATGATTTGTGTATAGTTACATTATTTGGTTATAGTTACCAAATCATGTGTTGATAGAAATATATTTAGCTGCACTTTTTTGGGTGTATATACCAAGGGTTCCTAGTAATAATCTTATGACAACTGTTCGATTTACAACAAAATGACTGTAAACCAAATCAGCTAAAGTATTTGTTTCTTTCCTAAAAAAATTAAATTTATAAGCAGTAGATGTACGCAAACGCATATCACACCATGTTTTTCCCATAATCGTTTTCCATAATCGTTTGCATAGATACATTTTTCCCATGGAGATGTAAAATGTACCATTCCGAATTGCAGCAGCCAAAAATGTTCCGAAATTCGCAATAATTCGCAATCGAAAGCCAAACTGAAACAAGTAAAGAAGGCTAAGTTCGGGTGAAACCGAACATTAAATACCCGGCGCACGTATGAAACATCGTTTTTTCACGATGCTGAAACCTACCGTTACGTGGTAGACAAGGGTGGTTTTTTTCCCATTTCAAACATTTTCGACAATATTCTCAGGTAAACTTAGAGAAATAGTTTAGCTCTGCTTGGTAGAAATCGGTAAAGCGGTTACCGAGACAAACTTAATTAGTCATAAGTAGGCGGTGTTAAGCCCATTTTCCTAAAGTCCCTAAAAATCTTATTTCTGGTTAAGAGATTGTTGTGAATACCAACCTTGAATAAAGTACCGTTTCTAAATTTCGAAATATCGAAGTTTCCATGTATCTAAAATTTACCGTTATAGGAAAAGTGGGCGTAGTTTTAGCCCGATTCCAAGCATTTTCAACAGCCTGCTTTTTTTGTGTGAAGTACATTAAGCATATAGAGTTTGGTAGAAATCGATAAAACGGTTACCGAGATACACATATGTAGTCATAAGTGGGCGGTGCCACGCCCATTTTTCAAAACTTTATAATATTATTTTTACTCGTTAATATATCATTGCAAATTTCAATTTTGAGTAAATAAACGTAGCTACTAAAATATCGAATTTTTTGCATTTCTGCAAATTACCGTTACATGGGAGGTGGGCGTGGTTATCGTCCGATTTCAAAACTTGTCAACAATTTTCTATGTCGGACCAAGATCAACGCTTGCGTTGAGTTTGGTAGAAATTGGCAAAGTGGTTACCGAGATAGGCACATAAATCGATAAGTGGGCGTGGCTACGCCCCTTTTTCAAAAATTTATAATATTCTTATTGCTTTTTAATATATCATTGCAAATATCAATTTTGAGTCAATAAGCTTCAGTAGTTACTAAAATATTGCATTTTTTGTATTTCTGAAAACTACCGTTATATGGGAGGTGGGCGTGGTTATTTTCCGATTTCAAAAGTTTTCAACAGTTATCTATGTTGGGCCAAGGTCAACCCTTGTGCTAAGTTTGGTAGAAATTGGTAAAGCGGTTACCGAGATACACATATAAATCCATAAGTGGGCGTGGCAACGACCCTTTTTCCAAATTGTATAATATTCTTATTGCTCGTTAATATATCATTGCAAATATCAAATTTGAGTCAATTATCTTCAGTAGGTACTGAAATATCGTAGTTTTTTAATTTTTTCGAAAATACCGTTATATGGGAGGTGGGCGTGGTTATTGTCCGATTTCGCCCATTTTCAATACCAACCTACCTTGTGTTAAGGGCAACCTACATACCAAATTTCATTAAGATATCTCAATTTTTGCTCAAGTTATCGTGTACACGGACGGACGGACGGACGGACGGACAGACGGACAGACAGACATGGCTTAATCGATTTCTCTTTTCATTCTGA